>JZLH01S0597745.1:40609-53032 GCA_001188425.1 Eucidaris tribuloides
TAGACTAATAGTGCAATCTTCCTCTCCCATTAAGTGCATTATACCCATGCATCAATGCATACTATACAAAAAATAGTCCTGAGTTAGGATTGGTTCTTTCATTTGTTTTCAATATTTTGAGATATTTTGAGTCATTTCTCAACAGTGGACCTTTAATTCTCAGTTTCCAGTGACTACACACAATTCAGTGTCTAAGCCCTATTCACACACTCACAGTGTTGTTCTATATGCTGTTCTATCTTGGTAATTAAATTTATTTTCAGGGATTTGTCACCGGCGGAAAGGACGGCATGATAGCTTTGTGGGATGAGACCTTTGAGCGATGCCTCAAGACGTATGCAATCAAAAAGTCCAACTTGTCTCACGACTCACACGGCACGCTGACCGTTGACATGCCGGCTATCCGGTCAGTGGTGTTGGGCCACGGTCACATTCTGGCTGGGACGAAAAACAGCGAAATCTTGGAAATTGAGAAGAGTGGACCCATCAAACTTCTTGTACAGGTATGAAATGAGTAATGGGCAATTTTGCCTGGTGCAGGTTTACCTTTGTGTACTGAGATTGGGCATTACCACTCATTACTAAAAATCTTACCCCAGACTTGTGAACTGTCTTGGCACTGCCTTGTTGGCATAAAATGACAACAGGTTAGTAGTTATACTTCCAGTATTGAATTAAACTATTCTCTGTAAATTTTGTATTGTTATACCCCTGCCAAAGAAAGTTTGAAGGGGGTAGTGTTGGGGTGAAGATGTGCGAGACACATTTTTTGAATTTGTCGGAAACTGTGTTGCCATGGTAATGGCATATTATGGCATTAAGTTAGGGATGTGATGGGCCGGGGTTATTAATCACCTTCAGTGATATATCTAGTTTAATTCAGATAATTGGCTTCCTCAATGTTTTATAAACATAAAACCCCAGAAATGGTAGACCCTGGATGTCCGGCTGAAAAATTGAGGCTGAAAAATTGAGGATTTTTTTATATCCACCCTGTGGCGTAGGGTAGATGCTGAAGAATTTTTAAAGGAGAAGTTTCCCCATAAATTAATGTGTATTCGGGAATCCCAAACATTTCTACCTATCCAACAATGAAAGTTCAAGCAAAATTAGACATGCCATTCAAGAGATATGATTTTTCAACCATGTTAAGAAATATATATGTCGCCCTCTGTAGCTGGATATTCTGCTCGAGCCTGTGATATCATACCAGAACAACTCTCCATTGTTATTGTACATGAATTTTAACAAAATAGAGCCTATTTAATTTTTCATGAAAGATGAACATTCACTGTCCTTGCCTAGATGAATCTACATTTATTTTGCAAGGTGCTAGTTTAGCTGTTTTGTTACTTGCTCCCCACAATTGAAATTTCTAAACATTTATGTACAATAACAATGGAGAGTTGCTCTGGTATGACATCACAGGCTTGAGTAGAATAGCCAGCTACAGAGGGCGACATATATTTCTAAATATTGTTTTAAAAAATCATATCTCTTAAACAGCTTGTCCAATTTTGCTTGAACTGTCAATGTTGGATAACTAAAAATGTTTGGGATTCACCGAATACACATTAATTTAGGGGGAAACTTCTCCTATGAGAGTATCCGAGGCCACAAATCCTGAAGTTAAGGCCGAGGCTGGGGCCTCCAGTAATTGGCCTCAGATGCAACACTGATTTGTGACATTTCTTCTTGTCTGTCAGAAAAACATAAATAAGCAAACTATTATTTCTCTCCAGGGTCATATGGAGAGTGAGGTATGGGGTCTTGCTGCTCACCCCTCGAAAGACATGTGTGCGACAGTGAGCGACGATCAAACACTACGTGTCTGGGATCTCAGTAACGCACACAAGCTTGTCAACGTCCGAAAACTGAAAACGGGGGCGAGGTGTTGTGACTTCTCTCCTGATGGCAAGGCCCTCGCTGTTGGCTACAAGGATGGTGAGCTCATTATCAAAAAACAAACAAATGGAAGAAGAGAAATTTTGAAAAACAAAGTGTGGTTACTGTGGTTATCAATTTATTTTATTTGTTATTATCTATTGTGGTGTGTTACTGTTTGGTTCTCATTTATACGTCTATCAGTATACATAATACCAGTTGATAAAAATTGTTGTTGTGTTTGATATGCACAATAAACATCCAAGTCATTGTATAACAATGTTTCCAGTTTAAGAAATATGAGCTACATGATTCCCTGTGCTACCAGTGTACCTGATAGGGTCTAAAAATGAAACCCTGAAAAATTGCAGTTCAAAACGATCAATGCTTTTAAAAAGTGAAAAATCATTGAGCGACCATTCCCGTTTTCCTCCACAGACTGCTGTGCAGCAGAATTTTCATCTGTTGAGAATAATTCATGTGCCAGTTTTTATCTGTACATATTTTACAAGTGACAGCATAACTGTGTTAAGTTTTGTGTTCTAGAGTGTTTATTTTTCCATCTAAACACTGTCTGATATGTCTCATAACAAATTTTGACATTTTTTAAAAATGGGTTAAGAGTATGTGATGTGTTATATTAGTATTTTTAAATCATGAATGTTGAAATTGTGTACCTTTAAATGATATTTATGTTATACTCCCAAACTGTACAATGGAAAGGGAATTTAAAATGTATATTCAATTATAGTTAATCATATCATATGTATTCAGTAGTAATAAGTAGTCAATGATATGAACATTTGTGATTTCCTCTTTTAAAGTGGGTAATCAATTTTGATAATATATTTTGAATAAATCTATTTATAAAGTGGCCAAATTAATACATATTTCCTGCATAAAAATGTATATTTTTTTTGTCTTGGTAACATATTATCCACTAAAAGCAAGTTTGAGTAAACCAGTGTGTTCTCGTCATTGTTTATTCTGTGTTATTGTTTAGGCAGTTTTTCTGTGTTAAACACTGAGACGCTAGATGACATTGCAGGATTCCACCACAGAAAAGAAGAAATTTCTGACATCAAATTCTCACCAAGTAAGTGCAATATGTGAAAGCATAGTTTACATTTTTATTATACTTTAGATGTTTTGATATTATCAGGGCCTTGTCTCATAAAACTTTGCAATTGATTGCAACTCTCAAAAATCGATTGCAAGTTGATTTCAACCAATCAGAACCCAGTATTTTATGACTTACAATCGATTTTGGGATTTGCAATTGATTGCAAGTTTTATGAGATAGGGCCCAGATGAAATAAATTGTTTATGAATGATCATGGTGAAAATTATTCATCAAAAAACAAGCCTTTAGGACATGTTTCTCACCAAGTGAGTGCAATATGTGAAAGCATAGCTTACATTTTTATTGTACTTAAGAAGATGTTTTGATATTAACTGAAGAAATAGATTGTGTATGAATGATCATGGTGAAAATTATTCACTAGGAAAATAAGCCTTTATGACATGTTTCTCTGTTTCTTATTTGTCATCATCGTTGTCATTGTCAGTTATCAAGAAATGAAATCTCAGACATGCCTATCCAGTTTCTTCAATTAATTATGTACAGTAATTTCTGCATTCTGTAATGTTTTGTGTTTGCAAATGTAACAGAAGTGAGAAATCATTTCCCCATACTCTAGTTCGCAAAAATTGCCTGCAGAGGAAGATACTGTGCCTATTATTGAAAATACAACTTTGGAAGTAATAATTTGTCTAAAGTAATTCCTAAAAATAATTAGATCACATATGATAAAACAAACAAACAAAACAAATCTCTAGAACAAGCCTTCTACTTCTCAATGATTGAAGGGCCTTGAATTATTGACAGTGCATTTATGTTCATCTGCTGCTTTGTTTCTACCACAGACCCAGGAAAGTATTTGGCAGTGGCATCTCATGACAACTACGTAGATATCTACAACGTGATGAACAGCAAGAGGGTTGGTACCTGTAAGGGCTCCTCTAGTTATATCACACACACAGACTGGGATGGCCAAGGTATGGACGCAATCACTTCCACATTCTTACCAGAGCAAACTGTTATTGTTTTCCCTTTCCTGTTGATTTCTATTGATGGAGTAAATCTGTAATGTAGGTTGTTGAGAAGGTATGACACCATTTTGTTGAAACTTACAAACTGTAATGGGCGTTTAATCACGTGAACTGTTATGTCTGGTTGTACTACAAGTACAATTTGGAATGCTAGTTATCCCGTTAATTTTAATTCTTTTGAAACAAATTTTTCCTTCTTTCTAGTTCCAGACCAGTTCCTGTATAATCCTCAGCTTTGGAGGAATGTACCCCTCCCCCAAAAGAATGGATTGTCATTTTGTCAGATCAAGTAACAATATAAATAGAGTTTTAATGAACTCAACTAAAGATAACATGACAAATATGAATTTCTTCTTGTTTTGATACCCACCCATTCATGTAATTGCATATTTGTGCTTTCATTTATTCCACATTAAAGGAAAGCTCATCATGTTGAACTCTGGTGCCAAAGAGCAGCTCTTCTTCGAGGCACCCCGAGGCAAACGACATGCCATCCGCAACCTGGAGATCGAGCGCCTACGCTGGTCGACGTGGACGTGTGTCCTCGGCCACACATGCACTGGAATTTGGCCATCCAAGAGTGACGTCACTGACGTCAACGCAGCTTGTCTGTCGCATGACTGGACCACGTTGGCGACGGGCGACGACTTTGGTTTCGTGAAATTGTTTCACTGGCCTGCATTAGTGAGTACGCACCTGCTGTATAGGTTCTGTTACTGCATGAGGAACTACATATGTTTATGCCCCTGCCAAACAAAGTTAGGCGGGCGGGTGGTTGGTCCATTGCAAATCTTGCGGATCGAACTACTTCCTCAGTTTTTAACCAATGCTCATAAAATTTGGGACACACATTGGTCTTGGGGTGAAGATGTGCAAGACACATTTAAACTGCATTGCCGAGGTAACAGCATATTATTGCAAAATCATGCTGATTGAACTACTTCCTCAGTTTTTAACCAATGCTCGTGAAATTTGGTACACATATTGTTCTTTCAGTGATATTTCCAGTTGATATTTTCTGCCATTGTTTTTAGTTTTGGATGAAAATGTAGCCGTCATAGCCGTTCTTGTGACCTAGGCTGCAAATGCCACCCAGTGCTCAAACTGGTTTTCAAGTGGTTCAGCTACCAGAGAGAATCAATTTCAAGAAACAAAGACAAAAGGAACTTGAATGGTGAATTGAGACCTGGAATTAGAACAATTTGGAATTAAATAGCATATTTACATTGTGTCGAATTTGTGAACTGTCTTGGCACTGCCTTGTTGGCATAAAATGACAACAGGTTAGTAGTTATGCTTCCAGTATGTCTCAGTCCACTCTGGATTCATGGGCAGCACAAAAAGAAATAAAATCATGAGATTTTTGTATGTTTTGTAGCTAATGATACAAGACTTTACTCACAAATAACCTGTGATTCATTTTGATTTGTTTGCAGAGGTACAGAATAGCAAATAAACCTTGTTGAAGATAAATCTGATTTCCATGTGTGTATTTATCTCACAGTTAATTTCAGTTGGGATTTAAGTATATTATTGTTATTGAATTATCAAGCATTCTGTTTGTCCTCTTTGTAAACAATTCTATCCCACTTCACCCAAACCTTGAAAGAAATAGTTATTTTTGAAGAACAGAGTATTACAAACTACCTACAATCACTTGCAGAGCCTGAAACTATCTATCCATAATCACTTGCAGGGCAAAAATGCAAAGTTCAAGAAGTATGTCGGTCACAGCGCACACGTCACCAATGTGAGGTGGTCACACGACGACAAGAAGCTAATATCAGTGGGTGGTGCCGATACATCCGTCATGGTCTGGTCGCATGAACCTCAGGGGGAACGCAGCAATCCGTGCGGGGAGAGCGATGACTCAGACACAGATTCTGAGGAGGAAGGTTAGTTTGATGCACACTGAGTAATTGGTTTAGTGAGGATTGCATACCTGCCAACTGTTCCTATTAAATAGGAATATTCCTATTTTTTGGAAAAGAAAAGGGCAATTCTAACCCCTTTGTTCCTATTTTTGTTCAAATTTGTCTGTAGTAATGTATAGGAAATTCAGGAATGTTCTTATTTTTTTAATTTTTAAAATAATTTGTTCCTATTTCTTGGCTTTCAGGGTTGGCAGGTATGGGATTGTGGGGGTGTGTCAATCCTTCAGGACAGTAGGTACCAAAGTAGATTGGACAGCCCCTGACAAGTGCATACTTTCTGTGCAATGTTTCCACTAAAATGGGAGGTACGGCAGTATGAGAGGTGTACTAAAAGGTTGCTGATTGTGGAAGCACCGATGAGTCTGCCAAAATTCCATAATAGTTAAAAATTTGTGTTCAGATTTTGAATCAGTTTTGTTGTGATTTTAATTAAAAGTAGTTGTACAAGTTGAAATTTCTGGATATATATTTTAAAATTACATGGATTTAAATGTTGTTTCATCTTTTGCCCTATTCCAACCAACCTGGTATAAGAGATCATGCTCTGTTTATCATCCTATTCATGTAGTGGAATCATATGGTACACATTTGTTTTGTGCATGTCCCTTGGAACACCGTGGAATGCTAAAATCTTTTGAATAACTGCTTCCTTGAAAGTGTTCACCACATCTTTTGATGGCACTGAAGACAACTGTTCTTAAAAGCTCCCCAAACATACAATCTTTTGTGTTTGTTCAGACTGTTATTTATACATGACAAAATGTCATCATTCACATGTCATTCCGCTTTTTGAGAATAAGTAATTCAGGCGATTATGTATGTGCACTGTATTTATTCGTTATCACCCATATCAGGTTATGACAGCGATGTACAGAGGGAAAAGGAAATGGACTACTCCTCAAAAACGTACTCTAGTCCAAGACGAGAGATGGCCGGGACGAAACCTCATTTGCAAGAAGTGGAAGAGGAGGACAGGTACGTTGCAACAATCTCTCATGTTTAATTGCTTAGAATCAGTTATGGTCATAAGTGTTATTTTGCCTTGTCAGGGAAATCAGCAGGCTTGCTGTTGACTTATAGAAAATGTTCAGTTGGATTGGTGAGAAAAATAATTATGTAATAAAACATTGAAAGTAATGTTTGTTATACATATGAAATATTGGAACTGGAGCAAATGTTGCCAAAGCAAGTGTCTGGTTACCATTTGGGAAATTGTGAATATTTTCTTATAGTCAGTATGAGCAGTCATTCCCTAGTCATTACAACAATTGCCATGAATTTGTAATCTAAATCAAATATTACTTATACAAAAACGAGCCTGTTCGTGCCATAACATTTAAGAATCATATGGGACATTCAAGGCATTATTCATGAATGTAAAATACTTGACTTGTATCAATTATATCACTCATGATTTGTATGTATATATGTATGACTAATTCATCGGTCACCACACCAGCATGATCCTGTCATTTATTGTTCAATATGTTGATCATACTTATGAAACCAGACAAAAAATCAATAAAGATTTAGAATTCTGGTTTGTAAAAACAAATGTGGGAAAGCAATGCATATCACATACGGGACCAATGAATTGGAATTTGCTGGAGAACGATATTAGAAATAGTCCTTCAAGGAACACTTTTCGAAAAAAATTAAAACTCAAACTTCTGGAAGATAATAATTGTCATGATTAATTCATTATAATTATTTAATGTATATAGTGTAAATACGTTCATTTTAAAATAATATGTTTAACTGTTTAATGGGACTAACTTAGATTAGCATTCTCATGCTATTATTTAGTTCTCATAGTATCAAACGGCTTGGTTATATGTGTATGTCCTGTAAATGTTTCTATTTCTTTTCTTTTTCTGTAAATTATATGTTGTAATTTGTTATGTATATGTAAATATTGTATAATGTCAATTGCAGTTTGATAATAAATTCATTCAGTTTGATTTGATAAAATTCATTCAGTTTGATAAATTATTGAATCAGGATTTGTTTCACTGCCTTTTCCAATGTTTGTTTTGTTTGTCACTTGTATCTTAGGCCCAGTGTAAGCAGATCAGCAGCCAGGCCACCAAAGGTCCTAAAAACAGAGGTGGATACAGGCAAGAAGAAACGTCCAGCCAAAGTTGAGGTAAACTTGCTCTTGGTGGTATTTGTTTCAATCTGTGCTTTATTTTCCACAACTAAGAAAATATGTGTTTTTTATTTGAATGGTAGTGGTTTATAGATCCCATATTCTTAATAAAACGTAGAGACTCGTTTTTCAACTTTCAGAAGTTTGAGCAAGATTGATTTGGTGTAGCTATGATTTTATGTATCTTAATTCAGAACCTTGGATTGAATTTATGTGCATTCTTTTTCACATTTCAAGAAATACAGATATTCATTTTAAGCGGGATCAAGTGATAAAGTACTACATATGCTGTACGATTCATGTAGACATATTTTCAGGATTTTGATTTAGGACGGGGAATTCATGAGGGTTTATTCTGAGGTTTTATTGCATTTTCATTCACTTTGTGAAGGTATGTCAGGAAGTGAACATTTTTGTGGTTGCTTTGTCGCGAAATTCAAGAAAATAAACCACCACAAAATATTCAGCATATATAGTAAAAGGGTAGTGAGAAGGGAATGTAGTCTTTGGAAGAAGTTACCAAAGTGAAAGAAGAGGAGCACAAAAGAATAAAACAGATACTGAAATGATAAGAGGATTTATTTCTCATCTCCATTTCTTTTCCACATACCAGGAGTTAGTTTTGCAACACATTCATGGCTACAGAGGATTTGACTGTAGGAACAACCTCCACTACCTCAACGATGGTGCCGACATCGTTTATCATGCTGCAGGCGCTGGAATTGTACAAAATCTGGAAAAAGGTGGGAAAGGGCTTAGAGGTTGTATCAAAGGAAATAAGCATTGTTTTTGTTATAGTAACATGCTCAAATGCCTGTATTTGTATGTTTGCCTGTTGTGAACTAGTACAGCTGTATTGCTGTTTGATTTTTTCCAGTGTTTCCACTATAAATGTGTGAGATTAATATTTTTTTTTTACCATTGTCAAATTGGTAGAAACCTTTGTTTTTTTTATTACAAGTAGCTGACATTTGAAATTCTGTTAGTAAAGATAAGTCCTGCATGAGATTTTAGCAAGTTGATCTCCCGTACATAGCCAGGCCGTACATATTCCTTGTTTGGCGCATGGAATTGCCATTGTGATATATAAACACATTTTTAATGGCATGTATATCTGATCTCTCTTAATGCCCTCTGACCTGTAACAATGAATGATACCATCTTCACCCTCTGAGCTCTGACATCAAATGACCTCTGACCTCAAAGAGATACTGTCTTTGACCTCTTGTCAAATCTCATCAAGAGAAATCCAGAATGTCCAACTGCTGATACTTACTTTGTGAATAAATATTCAGCATGATTTCACCCTTGACCTTTGACCTCTTCTCAAACAGGAAGCCAGAGTTTCTACCTTGAGCACACGGATGACATCATCTGCCTGACCGTCAACCAACATCCCAAGTGCAAGAACGTGGTGGCCACTGGTCAGATAGGGGAGAACCCGGCGGTCAATGTGTGGAATGCGGAGACCAAAGAGACGCTGTCCATCATCCGAGGGTTCCACACCAAGGGGGTGTGTTCGGTCAACTTTAGTGCTTCCGGCAAACTCCTCCTGACCGTTGGCATTGACAACAATCATTCTATAGCCGTGTGGAGATGGCAAGAAGGTATGGGTTACATGATCCTCTCAGCAGGCACATAGCTTTGACAGTAATATACTTGCATTAAACAAGCTGATTGGGTTTTTTTTTAGACTGTTCATAGAATATTTTGGATATATCATGCGTTATTGTAATTTGTAACGTCATTTATATTTGATTCCCATTCAAGCAAATTGCAAACATAAACATCATAGAGAAAGCCATTGAATTCAACCAGCCACTTCACTTGTGCTTTATTGACTACTCTAAAGCATTTAACACAGTGCATCATCAAAAACTCTGAAACACCCTAATATCAATGGGCTTCCCAAACCATGTGGTAGAACTACTCGGGACACTCTACAAAGATCAAGAATCCACGGTAAGAACTTGCTATGGTAACAGTGCCTGTTTCAAGATTGAACAAGGGGTAAGACAAGGATGTATACTGTCCCCTCATCTGTTTAATGCTTATGCAAAGTACATCATGCAAATGGCCCTCATTAACTGCAGTTGACGGATATCAGTTGGAGGCAGAAAGATAAATAATCTACGGTATGCTGACGATACCACCCTGTTAGCAAGCAGTGCACTAGACTTTGAGGATCTTATAGAGAGAGTGAAAAGTTTGGCCTCTTTCTGAACATAGCTAAAACGAAGGCAATGATCATCAACCAACACAAAGAGAACCCCATCATCCATAATAATTGATCTGCAGATATGTTGAGAGTGTTAAGTTAAAAACTCAAATCTCAAAGCTTATTGCACTTTATGGTCTTTCAATGAAATTTTCTGACATGTTTGACTGTGAAGTTTTATAGCTCTGTCTCATATCATAAAGCCATCAAATATCACCTCTAGTTTTCTTCCATGTTTATCAGGTTCCAAAATGGCCAGTGGCGTGGGGCACACCAAACGCATCTTCCTGGCCGAGTTCCGGCCTGACTCTGACTCTCAGTTTGTGACAGTGGGTGTCAAACACGTCAAGTTCTGGACAGTCGCCGGGAGTCAGTTCCTGGGCAAGAGAGGCATCCTCAGCAAGACGGGCAACAACCAGGATTCCAAGATGCAGACTATGTTGTCAATAGCATTTGGGGCTGTAAGTAGTGTTGGGCATAACTAGAAGAAAATGTGCCAGGACCTTTTCTATCCCTTTCCCCTACCTCTTCCCTTCTCCTTCCCCTCCACTTTCCCTTCCAGTCCCCTTGCCTTCCTTATGTAATGGGTATATTAATTGTCCTGGAGACTCTACTACAAAACAGGTGTAGGGCAATAATTTTCTTCAAATCTCTAGTTTGTTGCCCACCGGAATTGTGCCTGTACCAAGTCTACCCATGGACACAACTGCGATAGGGATATAGTATGAAATTGATTTTGTCCATAAACTGTTGAAGCTCCTGAAATATAAATGCTATTATATCAAAATATGTTCACCAACATGATTACAAAAGTCATTAATAGACTCCCCTTGCCAGGTGTAAAGATATCTGTTCCAACCCATCAACTGATTAGATGTGTAAATAAACTCTCTTTGCTTGTTTATTTTCCTTCCCTATTGGTAGAATGAAACTACTTTCACGGGGTCAATGTGTGGTGACGTCTACGTCTGGAAGGGTCACATGCTGGCCAGAGTGGTGACTCGTGCCCATCAAGATGCTGTGTTCACCTTGTACACAACGCTGAAAGATGGTCTTATTGTGTCTGGGGGCAAAGAGAAACCGTAAGTTATCAGTCTTTGTCTAATTTTCCCACAAAAGAAGAAACACACAATACTACAAACTACAATTCTAACACTGTTAATGCATCAACGCAATGCAAAATCCAATGCATCAATGACATCACTTTTGACATTCATATGGAGCTATTAACCTGTGTTCAGAAACATCCCAGAATTTTGCAGATTCATTGAAATCAAAACAGTTTTAGAAACCCAACATTGAAGATATGATTGAGTACCTGCAGAGCAACACAAGTTGAATATCAACTGTTATCAACCAACTATGAACAGATGGTATCCTGGAAATGTCACTGTAGTACAGAAGAGCGTAATTGAATATAACAGAACTCTTTGCTTTTAACAAAATCGCTACACAAATCAACATGCTAACAATTTACTGACACAGAAGTCTATATGTAGGTGTGTTGCTTTTGACGTGGAGTGACATCAAAAAGAGCACATTCCGGGGGGAGGGGGTGAATAAGGCTCACTTCATTATTCACACGAAACATAAACCAAGGAAAAAACAAACTGGGTTGAGCAAATTTGTAAATACTGTTCAACAAATATGAATTTGAATTAAATTAAGTAAAATCAATTTTGCTGTATTGATATGGTTACTGTGTTAGAATATGTAATGTCACAGCAGAACAACTCTTCACTGAAATGTAGTTTAAAAGTCCCAATCTTCTATTTAGAAAATAGAAAACAGATAAATCAACAAAACATATCTTTTAAATTATGTGAATTTGCTCTTACTTTCACTGATAGTGCTGGTATTGATATCAAGTTTTTTGACAGACTTAGTTTTAAAAATAAGAATATTGCTGGCATATTGTACCACACAGCCTGTAGAGAGTCTTTTGTAAGCCTTGTAAACTCTTCTACACCTGATTCTATCCTGTATGTAGTGGTCGCAATGGTGGTGCAGTCAAGCTGTGGGATCAGGACATGAAGAAGTGTAGAAACTTCCAACTAGACACAGGCAACAAGCTAGATGTCGTGAAGAGTGTGTGTCGGGTCAAAGTAAGTGACAAGAATGGTTAT
>JZLH01S0597755.1:16202-27127 GCA_001188425.1 Eucidaris tribuloides
ATAACAACAATGGCTTTTCACGGTCTGATGCATAGGTTTTTATTGTTTGTCCTCCAGCATAAATTATTATGGAAACCCTCTCTTGGAGAACTGCAGTTGCACTGAGTTATGGTTTGGCTATTGTCGCCACATATTTCCGAACCAGTTTGACGTCATCTCATCTGCTCTCTGTACCTGCTGATCAGCGCTTGGTTGGTCAGAGATCCCACACGTCACAAGGCTGAGCAGCCTTAAAGGCAGTGGATCTCTTTTGCATGCCTAAAAATTAACATTGTGTAAATACAATGGCATTTAAAAGAAAATGCCATCTGGGAACCTTCAGCAAAATATAGGAGTTAGAAACTCAGTTTTAGCGGAATTATAATGACAGTTAGACTCTGATTTGAATTTTTTTCTCGCGAGAAAAAAATTCCTACCATAGAACGTACACTAAACGGCTATTGATTTTCTTTCGCATTTTCCAAATTCTAAGCAATTACTCTCCCCCAGATTTCACAGACGTGCCCTTCATCAATAGCCTAAGGGCATGAGTTATCTTTTCTTGGTCTGCGGGGATGTGTGCAATTGAGATCCACTGCCTTCAAAGCCACTGGCTAACATTTACCACAGTTAAAACAAATGTGAGCTACATAATCCCCCACGCTCCAAGTGTCTTTGATAAGGTCTGAAAATAAAGCCCTGAAAAAATTATATTTCAAAATGATTATTTAGTGCTTTTAAAAAAGCGAAAATCGTAAGTTGACCGGAATCACCTGACCATTTCCTCCCATAGACTTACTGTGCGTAGATTTAGGCTATTTTTTTTTACTCGCCCCAAGTATTAATTGTTTATTCATTCATATCTTGTCATTGGCAGCATAACCTTCCGAACTTATGTATTCTAGGGTGTTTATTTATCCATTTGAACACTACTATGTAGCTCAGATATCAAAGTTTGACAATTTTTAAATTGAAGTTCGAAACTTGTTCAAAAAAAAGGTGATAAATCCACTGCACAATTTATGGTAAAATCAATCACAAAGGTTTAAACGATTTTGTGAAAAATGTGGTAGGACAAAAAAAATACATGAACTTTTACATGCTTGATTTGTAACATACTTTTATAGATACGCGAGATATTTTCCACTCAAATTAGAACTTTAATAAAAATATGTTTTATCTAATTTCCATTCAAACCGCCGTATCAACGTTCAGAACAAACTACTGCGACTGTGACAGTACTTAATTATAAACGTTGGACAAAATTTTTGATCTACATTAATTATCATGAACCAGTCAGCCCGGTTAGCTCAGTCGGTAGAGCATGGGACTCTTAATCCCAGGGTCGTGGGTTCGAGCCCCACATTGGGCGGTAATTTTGTTCCTTGTTATGATAGTGACATTTATTTTGCCCCCCCCCATGACAAAAGGGCATAACTGACATTTTGGTGTTTTGGAGATATTGAGTAAAATGTATTGTGTTTAACACGTAAAGCCCTATTCGGTGTCATTTTAACAAGCGGATTATGAGACAAAGGGACACTTCTAATTAATATATTTTTTGTTCTGAATGTTAAACATGATGTACTGAGTCCCCTACACTATATAACTCAATTTTGAAAAAAAATGTCAGTTATGCCCTTTTGTCAAAGGGGGCAGTATTATCCAACTGGAAATTATGTTGATTTTCACTGGTTTACAAAGATACAATAGAAAGAATGCATTATCATTTCAGAAACTTGACATTAAACATTTATTAAACACCATTAAAGGCAGGGGATCTCTTTGCATGCTTAAAAATTAACATTGTGTAAATACAGTGGCATTTAGAAGAAAATTCCATCTGGGAACATTTAGCAAAATGTAGGAGCTAGAAACTCGGTTTGAGTAGAATTATAGTGACCGTTAGACTCTGATTTGAATTTTTTTCTCGCGAGGAAAAAAATCCTACCATGGAACGTACACTTAACGGCTATTGTTTTTCTTTCGCATTTTTCAAATTCTAGGTAATAAATGACCCCCAGATTTCACAGACATGTCCTTCATCAATAGCCTAAGGGCATGGGTTATCTTTTCCTGGTCTGCGGGGATGTTTGCAAATGAGATCCACTGCCTTTAAACACAACATATTATGAACAAAGAAAAACAAATTATTAACACTAATCGTGAATTAGACATTAATTATCTCATTATTATGTAGTAATTGTTTGATAACAGTTTACACTTTGCCAAACATAATATCAATTCCATTCTTATACTGTAGAGATAATCGATATCCCCCCCCTGCATAATATCATCATTACAAATCAATTTATTTGAACCCAGATTTCTTTTGAATGGTACATGGTAATAAGACTGATATGGTATTCCTTGTTTCTACATTTTAGAGATGGACCTTTGTAGCACTTGAAAAGTAGTACAATATACATATATAGACAGAACACTTTGGATTATTGACTTAAAGAACAGCACGATGAGCGTGTTATATTCTTAGTTTCTTCATAGTTCTTACAAAGTACATCCTCTGGTTTCCTTTCTTTTGAATTGATTCAGCATTATTTGTCCCTTCGAGCGAGTTGTTTACAAAAGTTTCTTGTATTCATTTACTTGTTCGGAAGAAGTACTCCTAGAAATATTATTAATTATTATTAATAAGTCAGCCCGGTTAGCTCAGTCGGTAGAGCATGGGACTCTTAATCCCAGGGTCGTGGGTTCGAGCCCCACATTGGGCGATGCTTTTGTTCCTTTTTATTGACAGAAATTATTGACAAAGGACGAAGTCAACATGTTTTGTTTCATACAATTTAGTACTTTACACTATTTGACTTACGGACAAGGCGAAATCTTTCATCAAACCTCTAGCTGTTTACAATAATATCTTAAAGCCCAAGTTTAGTTTTAGGGATTTTTTGTTATTTGAAAAGCTTTATGCCCCAAAGTCATCCCTGCAATAATAGATTCTGAATGTCATTTAGTTTTTTTTATATGAATTTATGAAAATGTCGGGGGGGGGAGCCCCCGACATTTTTGACCATAATTTTTACATGTATAATCATCCAAAAGGTTAATAAGGCGTTAAGGTTATATGAGTTATACCTCATCTGAAAGAGCAGACTTTGCTCTTTCAGATGAGGTATAACTCGGATAACATTTCACAAAATTCATATAAAAAAACTAAAGACATTCAGAATCTATTATTGCAGGGTTATGACTTTGGGGCATAAAGCATTCAAATAACAAAAAATCCCCAAAACTAAACTTGGGCTTTAATATATTCAATTCAAAAGGGGTAAAAACTAATGTTCAATAGATGGAACTTGTTAACAACGCTGAACATTGCCCCTCGCCCCCTCTCCTGTTCTCCCCTTCTCCTATCCATCTCACATACCTCTATCCTTTCCCCACCCTCAATCCCTCATTTTCTGATTCCTCATCTTCTCATGTTGATCGTCCACCAAATAATATATGCAAGTACAACTCTGTCTAAGTCGAATCTCTTGTGACTGAAGAAAAAAGCTTCGACTTAGAAAAAAATCGACTTACAATGAGGGGTTATAAACAAAAGAAAATAAAGCAATGGGACCCAGTATAGAACTTCTACATAGGCGATTATTCGACGTATGCGATTTCGACTTAGGCAGAGTTGACTGTAGATGTATCTAGTTATCATTGGTTGTGGTTGTGGTGGTCGTGGTATTGGTGTTGGTGTGTGTGTGTGTGTGTGTGTGTGTGTGTGTGTGTGTGTGTGTGTGTGTGTGTGTGTGTGTGTGTGTGTGTGTGTGTGTGTGTGTGTGTGTGTGTGTGTGTGTGTGTGTGTGTGTGTGAGCTGAACAAGACTTCATTGCCCCCTTCCCCTTCGTCATATCTCTCACACTTATTCCACACACCCGTTTCATTTCCCATCCCTAATCCGCCTTTACCCCAGTCCTCATATTCTCTCGTCCACACCAAAAATATCTAAGTTCACTACACGAGTACAGTATATCAATCCTCAGTTTTGAGGGGAGGGGGGGGGAGGGTCATCTATTTATTCATTCGGCCCCTGCACACGGGACACCAATGCATATTTTCACCACTGCCCATCTATCTCTTCCCTTCCTCTCCACTTTTCTTTTGATGTTTGCAAGATATTAACTGATGACGAATCACCGAGATACATCCATCGGACTGGTTCTCCTATCACCATCATCCGTCTTCCAGCACCGAGAGCACACGGTCGGCTGACTAATTGTTTACAAATCCCCTCCTTAATGTGATGGTACTGCACTTGACACTGGCCTCGCACGCAACACATACATACATACAGCACATACATATAAATGTCAGTACTTTCGTCTTGATACTGTCAAGAACTTTGTATCTGTTTCAGGAATTTGTCAGCTGATTTTAAAGGGCAGTGACATGATTGGGAGAAATTAAAAATGCCTTTACAACCAAACTGGTTGAAAGATATACCAAAGATATACCAGCTGAAGTGGATCTCCTGGTTGGAAAGATTTGTTTTGAGTTCGTTTACTTAAGGAGATTCAAGCATGAACATATCAGCACTTTATTTCTCTCGAGCCCCGAGAGAAATTAATCTCATAGAAAGCTACACAATGAATTTGTCTGTCACAAGGCATACTGATGGCAGGTATTCACTGTAGAATCCGTGCACAGTTCACTTGATTCTAGAATAGTTTCATCCCAAGTTGAGGACTGATCATGCCATTTTACATTTAAAGGTATTGGCTAACATTTACCACAGTTAAAAAAATCTGAGCTACATGATTCCCCATGCTACCATTGTCTTTGATAAGGTCTAAAAATGACGCCCTGAAAAAAATTGTATTTCAAAATGATTATTTAATGTTTTAAAAAAGTGAAAATCGTAAGTTGATTGGATCCACCTGCCCATTTCCTCCCATAGACTTACTGTGTGTACACCTATGCTATTTAAACTCGCCCCGAGTTTTAATTGTTTATTCATGCATAACTTGCCATTGGCAGTGTAACTTTCCAAACTTTTTAATTCTAGGGTGTTTATTTGTCCATATGAACACTATCAAAATTTGACAATTTTTTAAATTGAAGCTCCACAATGTTACCCTATCACTTTAAAGGCAGGTCGTATCTTTTGCAAGCATAAAAATAACATTGTGAAAATACACTGGTGTATATAGAGCAAAATACCATATACAGTGCCATTATTAGCAAAGTGAAGGAGCTAGAAACTGAATTTTGTTGGATTTCTAATGACCGTCAGATTTGAATGGAATCATTGCCATATCAAAATGACTAGTCTCCCTTCAGACCCCTGACCTGTATGGATGACTGTCATGTGTGATAATAATGTGGAATTTATTTACAATGTACAAATGTTTACAACATGTACTCTTGCTACATGACAATTATATGTACTAGTCTCATGAATGTTAACATTCATACACCAATCGATGAATACAGAAATCATGCTACAGAACTGACTTAGACTTGAGTTTTACACACAGACTAAACATTAGTTACTGGTTTGTTCACTTTATAAATTCTATAGATAATTCCAAAACCCATTTAGTACATAAAAATGATAAAATTGTAACAAGTATTTTATATGGTCGTACTCCACAGAGTGAGAACAAATATAAATTATAACAGAAATAGGCTACTAATTTGTACATCACAGACATTTTGCGATTTTATAATTGTTGTCGTTTTAGGAAACATACTTTGTCTGATCGTTGTGCTGTTTACCAGTGTGAATGAAAAAAGACGCACTTAACATAAAACAAAATAAGATGAAGTTAAAGAAATTGTATTATGAATATTTCTTTTGTTTTTACATGATTTTAGCTCTACCCATACAATAACCAGATAGAAGCAAGCATCTGAAAAGGGACCTTTTGTGGAAGTAAGGTCAAAAGTCACCGCCAAATCTCGGTGAGTGAAACTGGCCGTTCAATCATTCGGTTTGACCGTAATCATGTAGCCTGCTCTCGTCACATAAACGCGATTGTTTTGTTACTTGTCAACACATACCGATATCGGTATCTTGATGACAGATGCGATTGTAATATAGAGTGTAACCATGGCAACCGTATGGAGTAACGAATTATGACGTCACTCTGGTTCAAAATATGTGTGGACAATGGTGCAGAGAGTCGTAGCTGGTCGTTTCTACCAATAGAAGAGCTGCAGTTGCACTGAGTTACGGTTGGGATCTTGTCGTCACATATCCAGTTTGACGTCATCATTGTCTTCTAGAAATTATCTTGGTGGTTGTGATTGTTTGCGGGAAATTGCAAATGCTACTTGCTGCCTTGTTTTTCACCCTAACTTTCCTCGATTCACAAAGAATCTATGATCAGACAATAAATGTTCTTGAATCTTGAATCTTGAATTTGTGTATTGTGTGTGGATGTGCTAGGGACTCTGAAAGGTCAAATTCTAATTCAAAGATAACTAAAAATACTCCAGCCGAAAATGTTCGCATTGTTTGTTTGTCGAATGTACATACACTCCTGCTCATAATTATGGAATATTTTAGAAACATTTTAGAAGTTGCCATTTCTCCGTGAACGGTACTTAATATTTGCTCACCCCAGGTGAAACAATTATGATCTAAAAATTTCAGGAATGCTGAGCTTTTGTAGCGTCCGACTCGACACTAAAACCTGTGTTTATAATCATAGCTTGCATATCTTGTTTTGTCTACATTATTTACCAAATCATCTAACTCTGTTTAGAACACTGATATTAAGTCATCACTTTGCCACATTCCTTTTGGGGGGAGGGGGGGGGGTGAATAAGTGGGTAGGGGTTATTCTACATTGTATTATTATTGTTGTTATTTTATCTTTTTTGTGTAACCAATTTGTGTTTATGTGATTTGCAATCACTTAACAATCATTTTTAAACTTTGTAATTGACTGTGTTTATAATGACGGTATTGTTGTTGTTGTTGTTGTTGAGTCACGTGGTGGTTACGCGCGTTATTAGACTTGTAACAGACAAGTCTGATGTTAATTTAATGTTAAGTGACATTAGATACAAATTTATCAGTTTTGGGGGTTGTTTTTTTAAATTACTATAATTAAATACTTTTTTCATGATTTTGTGGATTAAAAAACATAAATATGTAATTGTTATTGCCCTCAAACGTTTTGTAGTTTTTAATTTAGTCATCTCAAGAAATCCAAAAATTGCTTCACACACTGCGTTTTTGTGAAATAAACACTTGTCTTGAAAATTTTGGACGATATAGAAGAAAGAACTTAAGTATCAACAAAATATTCCATAATTAGGAGCATGAGTGTACAATGTGCTTGTGAATTTGTTATAATTATTGATATTATTTTTTTGTAGTTTTCTCTTAGTTGTTTTAATGTCAGGTTTATAGTTGGTTTTTATTTACTACACCTATTTGTCAATTTTTTTGACCAAATATAGATCACATAAACTGAATAGAATTGCATTTTGCAATGATGACGTCATCGGAGGAACTTATAGTCGACATTTGGAGATAATTATGAAGTAAATGAATACATGTATTGTGCTTATACTTTTCCATGTCTTTGTAACTATTGGTGAGTGTATTATTTAATTAAAGGTATTGGCTAATATTTATCACAGTTAAAAATATCTGAGCCGCATGATTCCCCATGCTACCAGTGTCTTCGATGAGGTCTAAAAATGAAGCCCTGAAAAAAATTGTATTTCAAAATGATTATTTAGTGCTTTAAAAAAGTGAAAATCGTATGTTGACCAGATTCACTTGCCCATTTCCTCCCAAAGACTTACTGTGTGTACACCTAGGTTAATAAAACTCGCCCCGAGTTTTATTGTTTATTCATGTATAACTTGCCATTGGCAGTGTAACTTTCCAAACTTTTGTATTCTAGGGTGTTTTTTTTTTGTCTATTTGAACACTTTGATCACTTTAAGAAAATAATGATAATGAGTTATAATTTGGTTTGTAACTAGGAGGCGTTGAGAGGGGGTTGAGAGCTAAAATGTTCAAGTAGTCATGCGCTGTCAGAAGTTATCTCCGGAAGAAACAAGATTTGGAGTGCTTGCAAAATTAGCGCTATACCTTTAAAGATAAATGGGAGTAGCCTACTGGTCGAAGTGGAAATTCTTTCATCAAAGTTCCCCCATTTCGTTGGTTTCCTTGTGAAAGTATATCACATTTGCATTATAATATGGAATAGTTCACTTCAAATGCAATAAATAGTTGTATAGAATTGGGAGTTTAAACAGGTGAATTTTCCATCACCGTCCTCTTGTGTTACAATATTGACAAATCAATATTGTCCCACATATTGATTTCTGTGTTAGTAATTTGTCAGCGTGATTAATTATGTAGAAATTTTGTAAAAAAAAAAAAAAGACACGAAGTGTTCTATTGTTTTGAACTACGCTTTTCTGTACTAGAGTGGCATTTTCGAAACTTCATCTGTTCGTATGTGGTTTGAAAACAGTTGATGTTAAAATTTTGTTGTTAAAGAGAATACACAGTACTGGTTGATTACTTGCAGAACAACAACATTTTAATATCAACTGCTTTTAAACCTTCTGTGAACAGATGGTATTCTAAAAATGTCACTGTAGTACAGGAGAGAGTAGTTGAAAACAACAGAACACTGCGTACTAAGTACTAACACAGAAGTCTATATGTGGGATTATGTTAATTGTTGCCATACACACTGCAGCAACGGAGCCTACAACGTCGGGTACTCAAACTGCCAATTCCTCAACTTTTTATTGCATATGAAGTGAATTAGTCTCACATTATAATGCAAATGTAATTTACTCTCAGCTGGAATGTATGGAAATGTGAAATTTTGATGAAAGATTTTCCATCATCAACCAGTACTGTGTATTCTCTTTAAGGGCAAGTACTCAATCTAGCAACACGGGGTTCTGTTTGTTAATGTTGAGGAAGAACGAAATAGCGTCCCCTTTTGACTCAAAGGATACAAACGGGGTAACAAGCTTCCGCCATGGAAACGTAAACAACCTTGAATGTATAATACAACATTCATTTCCATCTGAAAGTCGGAATGGTACTGTAGCGATGCATATACATGAATATAATGACTGTATTTCATTTTTTCATTGGTTCTCTATGCATGACTGCCCATTTGTTGGCTGGTTGTCTTCTCAAAACTACACAAAGTACATGCACAAGTCAATGAGAACAGGCCAACCAGGGAGGGATAAGCAATGCGAAAAAAACCAATACCTTAAAGGCCCACTGTCATGACAGGATGAAAAACACCCTCTTTTGACCAAAATCATAAAAAGGTGCAGAAATGACGCCCATAATGCAACGGAAACAGTCATGACAGTGTGGGAAACAATACAGAATTTGTTTTCTTCCCACAATCTGTACACCATGTCACTGCAACAGTCCATGTTCGTAAATATGTGCCTGTATTTGAAGACTAGTTCTCATCCTCTCTATGGTTGAGTTGACCCTTGACAGTGGGCCTTTAACAAAAGAAGAGGGCCCGGAGTATGAAGAAATAAATTAAACATTTTTATTTACGGTAATTAGGAGGTAGTTCTTATTAGTGACAATACTTATCCTTGATGGCTTGATGACTGCAGCTTCAAAATGCTCTTAAATAATGTACCACGCGGCAGTTTACCTGTTAACGCAGAAAGTTTGTTATTGTCTCTCTGGTTGAGTTGCTTCAAAATAGCGGGTATTTCAAACTGGAATAAATTATAATTCGAGGAATTCACTTCATAAAATTAGGTCAATATTTTTCCCGGTAACATGACAAATTATTCTATAAAATGGTTAACTAATAAAAATTTAGTCTGTTAGGTATTAAATCATTAAATCGTGTAGGATCGTAGTCTGCACTTAATTGGCCGCTCTTTCCATCAACAAAACGAAACAAATGAAGACATCTCGCATACACTAATATACGTTTTCTGACACTGCTACTTAATATGATAATCATTTGAAATGACACATACGTAACTCAATCATACAAAACGAGAAATAAAAACGGAGATGTATTTCATCTGTTTGGCACTTCGCCTATCGGCCATACCAATTTCGTCGTCTTCCGTTCCCTCGATCGCAGTTTATGTCTGTCCCCCCTCCCCCCTTGCGCTCTTCCCCTACCCCTCGGGCAACACACTTTCTCGTCATCACCCCAACCAAAATGGGTTCGGATACAAGCCGATGGAATCCTGCCTTCGGGGCTTCTTTTATGCCCCGGTTAGTACCCAGACTTGACAAGTGATGGGTGCATGCGATAGAAAGTTAGAAATCGTGTTTCTTCTCTCTGAGTCTTTTTATATTCCTGATACCCAGGCGCATATTAGTCTCGTCCAAGACACTCAGAAGTCAGAACTCAGTAAGTCACGCAAGTTCTTGGTCCTAATGACTTTTTTTTTCGATGAAACTCACATTTATAACAATGTTGCCAAGGGAACTGTTTGTTTCGATTACCATATGAATTTGTAAGACATAAATATTATGTTGTGTTAAATGTGTTCAATAACTAGTCTCAACATGCACAAACTTTTTTTAAGGTTTCACCTTCCATTCTATATTATGTCATGCAAAGATGTGATGAATATATGTATGGAAATAAATGTTTGACAAACTTGAACTTGAACTTGATCACGGATATTGATTAAGCCTTTTTGCTCCCTCCATATGTACCACAGAAAGGCATAATTTGCCATTATTTTATTCTGGTACAGTATAAAATGACCATTTGGAAAATAGACATTAACGATCATACACTGCAAAAAAGTAATAAAGAATGAGTAATAAGAATCAATGAATGAATGAATAAATAAATAGATAAATAAATAAATAAATAAATAAATAGATAAATCAATAGATAAATAAAAAATAAATAAATAAATAAATAAATAAATAAATAAATAAATAAATAAATAAATTGATAAATGAATAAACGAATAAACAAATAAATAAATAG
>JZLH01S0597755.1:50160-55160 GCA_001188425.1 Eucidaris tribuloides
AATTCTAGTTCCGTCATGCGGGATCACAACGGAGGCAGAATTCCAATTTGGGGAAAAATGACGACGATTTCAATGTTTGAAATCCGTATAGCCAATACACTGTCATTTTGTAAATTAGTGTTCTACATGCTTACGTCACGTAGCAACGATAATTGGCGTTACAAAGGGCACAAGATCTAGATAAGACTGTATGATACAATGGCAATCATAAAATTTTGGTATTATTGAGCCTCTTTTCCATTATGTTTTTATTAAAATAAATCAAAGTATTCATCTAGCAAAAAATGACTTTGCACTCTCGCAGTTATCTCTCAAAGTTATTAGCGAGTATCCATTAGAATCGCTCCTTCTCGAATAACGAACACTGTACGAGTCCGTTTAATAGTTCACGAGGAGTAATATTTAAGTCTGTTTAAGCCATATTATTTCTACATTTAAAATAATTCAATAACATTCGAAGATGGACAACGAAGGTATTTCAATTCTTATGACAGCAAGTCTCCTTGTAATTCGCTATCGCACTTCGTCGTGTTTTCTTTCAGACTGTTTATAATGTAAATCAATTATTATCGATTGTCCACTCTTTTTTTCTCGTGTGTAAGTCATATTCATTACACCTTCGTGTTGTTTCAGACGTCTTTGGCTCCTGGCTCTGGCCGATGTACCACACCACCCAGTTCCTCCTGTGCAGTGTGCGGTAAGGAACAGTCTCGATCGAGGGATTTCCGGGCCATTCACGACGGGGGACTCTCCGTACATTCAGAAGGCCACAGCAGTTTCTCGGTCCGGAACCGAAACAATTGTCAGATTTCGGGCGATGGGAATGCCAGGGATTCCAATAGAAAAACGGAGAAAACGAAAGGGAGAGAAAAAGCTAGATCAAGTAGAGAAGTGAAGTAGAGAAGGGGGCCCAGAAAATGGAGAAATGGAACCCGCGGCAAAATTATCACGCTGCTTGCTCCGGAGAAATAACTTCAAAAAGTTGAGAAAGATATGACACGAGTTTAGAAGGCGAAAGGATGTTAACTGAAAAAATAAGAGTTTGTGAAAGGCCTTTCTTGTCGACCAAATCGCCTTTATCGTTTCCATGGAACTGGTTTGGATTTCGGAAGATGTATAAGGTTGCTCGAATCGGAGAAGAGTTTAAAAGCGTTTTTAAAAAACGTTCTGTCTTTAATAAGTTTTAATTTTCATACGAATTATAGATTTGATTTGACGAATCACAGAAAATTGTTTTATTATATAACTGAATGGTCCAATTAAGAATATTTCATAAATTTAGAGAATTATATAAACCTGTAATAATTATACAGACGATTTTTTTTAAACAAAAGCACAATAGGAAACAACGATTGTGATGATAGTGACAATGATGAAGATGGTGACGATGAATTATGTTTCATGGTCATAATATGAAGATAATATTCAACGCATAAAACAGTGCGCTGAAGACGGTGATAATGATGATGATGATTTGATGGGATGATGATGATGACGACGAGAACAAGGATGTACTGGAGATAATAATATCATGAATATGATGGAGTAGTGAATTAGACAGTGATGATGATGAATGATTGATGATGATGATGATGGCAAACATGTTAACTGATTAAAATGTCATGGTGTGAATGAGGATCAATATGATACCAACAAATGACGACAAGGAGGGCAATGGGGAGAGAGGAGGAGAGGAGGAGATTGCTAATAATTATGAATGGGAATGTTAAATTGAGCGGTGTGGCCGCTATGATGTAGTGATAACTGATTACACATGTTTTTTTCTGTGGACGGACTACTGTGCAAGAAAATGGGTGTGCTGTAGACGATATATTCTGATTGATGTTTGATTGATGATTGATTGATTGATTGATGATTGATTGATTATTGATTGAATTGTGATTGATTGATTGATTGATTGATTGATTGATTGATTGATTGATTGATTGATTGATTGCATGTGATTATATTAATAATGAATTGATCGTTTATTGACATGATGATATGATTGATTGATGGGATCATAAAATGCGATGATAGATAACATTGCAAATGAACGAATATAATATCGAAAAATTAAGAGTAAGTGGAGGAAACTATAACAAGGAAAGAAAGGGTGAACGTGAAAATAGAAGAAGAGAAAAGAAAAAAGAATAGAAGTGAAAGAAGAAAAAAAGAAGGAGAAGAAGAAGGAGAAGAAGAAGGAGAAGAAGAATAAGAAGAAGAAGAAGAAAAGAACAAGAACAAGAACAAAGAACAAGAAGAAGAAGAAACAAGAAAAGAACAAGAACAAGAAGAAGAAAGAAAAAGAAACAAGAAGAACAGAACAAGAAGCAAGAAGAAGAAGAAGAAAGAAGAATAAGAGAAGAAATAAGTAGCGGAAGAAAAGGAGAAGGTAAAGGAAAAAATATGATGTATAAGAAAAAGAAATAGTAGAAGAAGTATGACGAAGAAGAAGATGGCTTAAATCTATCGATAGTTTTCATTCATGCTCTTTTACTTTGTAGGTTCTGTTATTTATTGTTTCATATTGTTGCGTAACGTAAATGTAAAGGTTAAGTTGGCTTGCAAGTAGTTATGAAAAGACTTCAGGTAAGGGTCTTTGACTGGAAAGGTAGATTTGTCTTCCTAAAACCTCGCTCACGTCGATAGGGTAAAGATGGTTGGTTGAAATTCCGGTGGTGCTTCGAACCGTTTATGTCCTCCGATAAACAAATACTGTTGTATCAGTTTATCCATGGTTTTATCTCAGCATTCTACTTCACTACACCAACTAAATGCGGTCAAGTAAAACATCATCTTTACAAAGAGGATAGAACATCTGGGATGAAGATACCGTCAAGCAGCATCTACATACATGCATCCATGCAAGCTGTCACTCCTCGGAGATGACAAACTAGTCTACAACCGTAGACCCACATCTGCAGTTGTGGTATTACATATGTATAGTAGCTGTGTGTGGAGCCTGCTGTGCAAATATGTTTATGTCTACTGAGGCTGCAGATTGTTTCGCTCGCACCTTTCCAGGCAGGGGAAGCAAACCAGCAGCGCGCGGTTCGCGCGCTGGGATCGCCACACCACAAGCCAATTCAGAGTCTGCATAGCAGACTAATGACAACCGATCTTGGTGTTAACTCATTGCTTACTTCAGTTTGCCGCAGTACCAATAAAGACATCACACATGGTCATAGCAGAGAGAGGAGGACTCCGTAACCTTGGCCAACGATGGATTAAGAAGCATTCTTTATCCTTTAACCCACCCCCCCCCCAAATCTTTTGATAACGTTGATTCGTTTTGATTTTTGTAAAATGAAAACATCATCTACAAGGAGGAGAGAACATGATGAGATGAAGATGCACCCAAGCACTTTGTCCTCCTCGGAGATGGCAGACAGAGATTGACGTTAACACATTGCTTGCTAGAGATCCCCGCAGTCCCGTTAAAATAAAGACAAACGCTTGGTCATAAGCATGCTCAACGGGTTAAGAAGCATCCTTTTATCTGCGCCTATACCTCCCAAATTTTTTATAATGGTGATGCTTTTTGTGAAATGATGTCCGCGCCGTTATTATCACGCATGAAGGTGGGCAAGGATATCGGGAATGCAGATCGGCGCTAACCGAATCACGTAAAGTTTATTTCTCTAAGAAAGGTGTGAAGATCACCGGGTGCGGGGATAATTAGTTTGTCGAGATGTGTTAATCCTCCTCTGATTGACGCTTGCGATAGGCTTTCCGATTGACAGAAACATTGTTGAAAAGAAGAAAAATGGGAACAGAACAGAGAGAGAGAAAAAAAAATTGAGATAAACCCAAGGTGTTGAAGCTCCTGGAAAAACAAAGAGATTACATGTAGTTGATACTTGCTGCCCCAGGCAGGTAAACCCGGAGAAGGTAAACACTATGTGGAAGCTTATTTAAAAAATTGTCAAATCCTTGCTTTCTGACATATCTTGGTAGTGTTTGGATGGACAAATAAACACGCTTAGAACATCAAAAGTTTGGACAGATAATGCTGTCACTAGTACAATTAGTGCAAATTCAAATTGGCACATTAATTTCCTATCAGAGCGATAGAAATTTCAACAGCATGGCAGTCTATTGGCCAGCTGGAATGGTCTCTTCAATGATTTTTACTGGTTTTAAAGTGCACTTACTGATCGTTTTAAACTGGCATTTTTTCAGGGCTTCATTTTTAGATCCATGTCGAGACACTGGTGAGCATGGAATCATGCAGTCTCAGATTTTTAAACTGAAACACTGTTATAATAGACTGCTGTGTTGCAGAATTTCCTATCGCTCGATAGGAAATTAATGTGCCAATTTGAATCTGCACATATTGTACTAGTGACAGCATATCTGTCCAAACTTTTGTGTTCTAAGGTGTTTATTTGTCCATCCAAACACTACCAGATATGTCAGAAAGCAAGGTTTGACAATTTTTTAAATAAGGCTTCCACATAGTGTCTTACCTTCCTCCGGGTTTACCTGCTGGGCAGCAAGTATCAACTACATGTAATTTGTTTTTCCAGGGAGCTTCAAACACCTTGGGTTTATCTCAATCTTTTTTTTCTCTCTCTCTGTTCTGGTTCCCATTTTTCTTCTTTTCAACAATGTTTCTGTCAATCGGAAAGCCTATCGCAAGCGTCAATCAGAGAGGATTAACACATCTCGACAAACTAATTATCCCCCGCACCGGGTGATCTTCACACCTTTCTTAGAGAAATAAACTTTACGTGATTCGGTTAGCGCCGATCTGCATTCCCCGATATCCTTGCCCACCATCATGGCGTGATAGATAACGGCGCGGACATCATTTCACAAAACAATCACCAGTTATCAAAAATTTGGGAGGTATAGGCGCAGATAAAAGGATGCTTCTTAACCCGTTGCATGCTATGACCAAGCGTTTGTCTTTATTTTAACGGGACTGCGGGGATCTCTAGCAAGCAATGTGTAACGTCAATCTCTGTCTGCCATCTCCGAGGAGGACAAAGTGC
>JZLH01S0597755.1:57660-71248 GCA_001188425.1 Eucidaris tribuloides
TGTTTATCGGTTCGACCCGAGAAACTGCCTGTGCTTCTTGAATGTACGGAGAGTCCCCGTCGTGAATGGCCCCCGGAACTTCCCCGCGATCGAGACTGTTCCTTACCGCACACTGCACAGGAGGAACTGGGGTGTGGGTACATCGCCAGAAGCCAGGAGCAAAGACGTCTGAACAACACGAAGGTGTATGAATATGACTTACACACGAGAAAAAAAGAGGAAATCGATAATAATTGATTTACATTATAAACAGTCTGAAAGAAAAACACGACGAGTGCGATAGCGAATTACAAGGAGACTTAGCTGTCCACTAAGAATTGAAATACCTTTCGTTGCATCTTCGAATGTTATTGAATTATTTTAAATGTAGAATACATCATGGTTAAACAGACTTAAATATTATCTCGTGAACTATTAAACGGACTCGTACGTGTTCGTTTTCAGAAGGAGCGATTCATAATGATACTCGATAATAATGAAGAGATAACTGCGAGAGTGCAAAAGTCATATTTTGCTAGATTAGAATACTGCATTTATTTAATAAAAAAATAATGGAAAAGAGCATCAAATAATACCAAATTTTATGATTGCAATGTACAATTACAGCTATACTAGATCTCTACGTGACGTAACGCTGTAGCAACCACTCAAATTTACAAAATGAGAGTGTATTGGTATACGGATTTCAACATGTAGAAATCGTCGTTCATTTTTCCCCCCAAAATGGAAGATTCTGCTCCGTTGTGATCCCGCAATGACGGAACTAGAATTCCCAATCATAAATTGGTGATTACGAGGTCATAGCATAGGTTCGATGTTCAATATCTGTTCGATCGGACTCCATGTTGCGACACCTCTTACATATCGAATTCACAATTTAGCAGACAACGGACCACATAGCAAGCGGAGTACCGCCAAAATTAACCCGGTAGCATTGGGAAACATGAGGACGACAAAGGAATGTGATGCTGCGCACAAAACTGGACTTATTTGTCGCAGGTGTGGACGCCATATGTCTGCGAGCTAAAGTCGTCTCAAGTTCTCGCGCGCCAGACCCTGAGCAGAGCGGGTGGGCTCGCGGGTCGAGCGCATAACACACAACACAAACCACAAAAAAAGATCGCGAGAATTTATTTACTACTTTGCACACTGGAGTCGATTTACATCTTCTTGATCGTGAATAACTTAATGCATTGTTGTTGTTGTTGTTGTTGTTGTTGTTATTGTTGCTGAGGATGAAATATTGATTTTAGAAATAAAAGCAACCTTGCGGTTTTGTTTTAAAGAATTTCACACTTTAGAAAATTATCGAAGTTGAGTTCTCCAACGTATTTAAAATTCTTGGTGTGTCTTGTTCATGGGATAGGTATATCTACCATCAGTATCTTACACAATCACTTTCAAAGTTATATCCCTTTATATTTTAGATGTTGTAAGGTCCATTTTCTTGCATGTTCGTTTGTTATGCAAAGTTTGCTCCTATGGCGGGCTAATGCCAGTCGTTAAATAAATAGGCATTACGTTGATTATGAAAGTCAAAGAGACTATTGTCTGATCTTGATTTTATTCATTTCAAGTGCGTTGGAATAACCAATCAAGAACCAAAAGATCACAAAATGGTACTAAGTGTGTGCATTTTTGTGGAAGACAGGCCTATTTTCATACACAAAATATAAGTATTTGTAAGTAAATGAAAGACTACATGTAACATTTTATTCATAAGACATGACTGAAACAGAAAATACAAGAATTAAGTTAAGTTATCTCGTCTTTCTTTCTCTCCTCTATCTCTCTTGTAATTTTGAGAGATTGCACCGTGAAGATCTGTTTTGCAATCTTTACAATTTATTGACATCTTCATCAATATAGGATTATACATCGTTAAGATAATATCAGTTGTCGGTTGTACTGAACAAATGATGCCGAACCCCCCAAAATGAAGATTTTCATTTTTTAAACAAATAGACCTTAAAGGTTAGTGACATGATTGGGAACACTTGAAAATGTCTCAAGAACCAAATGAGTTGAAATATATACCAACTAAACAATAGCTGGAGTGGATCTCACAGCTGGAAGGATTTGTCTGTAATTTGTTTACTTAAGGAGAATCAAGCATGAACAATGTTAATTTATCCGGGCAATGATAAAAATAAGACGCATAGATAACACAACAGCAGGTTTGCTGGCCACGAGGGATATTAGCCTATGTTCAGACGTGGGTTCCTGTCGAGTAAAATTTTATTAGCAGCAATTAAATTCACAAAGATATTTATCTTACCACGACCCTGTGTCGCACACAGAACGGATCACGAGAGAAACTCCGACCAGTTTACCACTGCCTTCACGGGGATCATCGCGGGGGGTCAGAGTAACTTCCGGAAGTGCTAACGATTAACCGCGCGACTTTTAAGCTTTCCTACGGAAAATTAAACATGGATTGGTCGTAAGGTCATAGATACTCCGAGTGCAGCTCGTACTCGCGTCCGCACGGGCAATTTACTCGGACCGGCTAGTCGGAGTAGCGAGATACTCCTGGAAAAAACCAGGAGTATCTTGGTCGGAGGAAGCTCGGAGGAACTTACTCCGACTTCTGTCCAGACGGGCGCTACTCCGACATTTCCTCCGACCTTACTCCGACTGGGCTTCCTCCGACCCTTACTCCGACTTTACTCCGACCGAAACAGCCTGCGTCTGAACGCGGCTATTGACATAAAAGTTATTTTAGAATGAGTCAACGTTTGACTACAGGATTTTCACAGGAGAATCCTTGCATAGTTTACTTGATTCTAGAGTAGTTTCAGCCCAAGTTGAGGACTACCCCCAGTGAAAAGTGCCACAGTAGATAGATGCACAAAGTATTATAAAGGACCACTGGACTTGGCATTATTTCCACCTTAACAATGTTCACAGTTTTATTACTACACTAATAGTATACATCTTGTTGACAATTCGATCCCGACCCCGTCGAAAAAAGATAATTCCTCTCAATTGGGGGTCATGTCTGCGATACCATAAAAACATTCCCCTTCTAGCTTAGGAAAGGATATACATGTAGGCCTAGCTGACTGAATAATCATGGATTCATGATAAGGATGTAAAGAATTACAAAGCACTTTATCCCGAAATTACAGAAATCTGTTTTCTAGATCTTTGACATTCATTCATACTATAGGGTAAGGCAATTAGTGGAAGAAAGCATCAAATAGTCAAATCAAATGTAACATCATCTCATCTTTTTATCCGGGATAATGGTTGAAGCTCAGACTGAATTGGGTTCAAGTAATTCCACAAGAGACGGTAGTTCGTCGGCCATTTATGTAATTATTATTTGTTCCCGCGGTAGGTCTGTATATGACAAGCCCTCACACAAACTCAGACAAATATCGCGATATATATTTTTGTAAATGCTACTCTTCGGATTGACATGGTAATTCATGTCGAACATACCGATACCGATGACATTTATTTCTTTTAGCCCTCTCCTTTGTCAACATCAAATTAAAACTCGAACTTGGTATCCCTTTATAATGCGAGAGAATGCCAAGCGCGCAATGTATGGGCAACAAGAATGGCGCGCAACTTTTTCCCCTCCAAAGCCTGCAGACGACAAAGTTATGAAAAACATGTCATACTAGAGAGATTCAAAACAAACGTTCGGTAAACAGAGCAATATCTTCCCCTCAAGTACTGAAAACATCAACTTCATCCCACCAGATTAGCAGGGGCTTCCGAGAGATATAACGCTGCAAAAAAGTACAGGATGGTGGTGTATCAATGGAAAAGAAAAGACGTGTTGGTTTGTGTAGCCCGACCGATGAGGTATCAGCTTATGGATGGGACTAAGGGCTATTTCCAGGTGCCCTGTAATTTGTACAGTAACTTGGTTAAGTCAATACGGGACGCGAGTTGACTAGGCTCTCGTTTCATCGTCAAAACACATGGTTGTTTGTCGTAATAACACCAATTCACACGTGTGGGGATTAACCAACGTATAAACCATCACCTCCGTGTACTGTGGTCTATGAAAAGTCAGCAATTGGCATTAAAAAGGGGAGTGAATATAGCAGATATGTCTTGACTTCGACTGATTGGCTAGCCGCTGTAGTCAACGGTAGATCTTCGTTGTCCCGAATACCCAACGCCCTTTTCTCGATGATCAAACATTTTCTTCTTCTTTTGTCATTATTTTCAAGAATCTTTAAGGACCAGATATTGATTGCGACTTATTCTTCGTTCAGCTCAAGTTGGGATAAAAGGACGAACTATACATTATTCGTACCCTTTCCCTGATTGTTGTATGAAAAGATTTTATTCAATTTACTGTAATCATATTGGGCATTATTATTTTATCGAAATATATCGGTAAGCATGACACAAATATGACACTTTTTGATTTTAATTTTAAATCGTTAAGGCATTTTTTGTACTCATTTGTTGCAATATTTTGAATCAATTTATGCATTATGATTTTACATGTTGCATTTAAATGTTGTATATATTACTCGCCACTTGTTTATCCTGCCAAATTCCAAACATCATCCAACAAGCGGGGACAGGAGGCTGATGACGATCAAAACAATATTGTTCAGCCCCCCCCCCAAAATACAAGCCGAATAAATAACGATGGGGGTGGGGAGAGCGAAAAATTTTCCAAAAAACCTCGTAAAATCCTCGTTATTTGTCATCACTTAAAAAAAAATGGGGGGGGGGCTGCCCTCTGCCCCTATGAGATGCGCCCCTGATTCCGGGTCAAGTTTGACCAAAATCCGTGTCAACGTGATCAGGATTTTGTCGCACTTGACTCAGAACGTGGTGAATCTGCCCCTTCTCCGAATGTGACCCCAAACGGACCCTTTTTCCAATCATGTCTGACACGGGATTTTGTAGAGTGTAGGGTACTGAAAGGGTCAAAACATGTTGAAAAGGGTCAGGTTCAACCAGATTCCGGGTAAAGTTTCACCAAAATCCGTGTCAACCTGATCTGGATTTTGTCACACTTGACTGGGAACGTGGTTGAATCTGCTTCTTTTCCGAGTGTGATCCCAACGGACCCTGACCCGGGATTTGGTATAGTGTAAGTTATTGAAAGGGTCAAAATATAGAGTATGGGCCTACCTATGTTCTTTGACTGTTACGGTTTACAGGTACAAGACGGGCCATTATGAATTAGCTGAAGGGATTAGGATTATCCATCCAACAAAACGGGGAATGCTGCTGAAAGGAGTAAGGATAATAGTTTACACTTATGCCCACAACAGTCGATCATGACTCTTGAACAGTCAATTAGTGTTGTGTGAAAGTGCCGTAAAAGCACTTAACGTTATAAGAAGCAGAAAAAGAGGTTGATTCTCAGCCGTAATTGTTGTTTTTGTTAGTACAGTGTACAAGGTGATCTGACAGTTCTGAAATTGTCCGCGTAATCCGCTAAACCTCGAGATTCTAAATCGGGCTTAATCCCGTTATACAAATACCTGTTCTCCCCACATTGTATAGGCACACTGACTTTAGTGTCAAAACGGCAATTACCTCCGTTACAAAACAAAATTGGATAGTAACTATTTCATTTTGAAGGGTGATATAAAAGAATTTAATAGTTGACATTTTCTCTCCTAATAATATTACGCCACAAAATGACGCATCTCAAACGCACAGTGAATCTGGCCACCATTAATGCAATTGTACCGTGTTCGCAGTATCGAACGGTTTATGGGCCTGATGGAGAACGTGTCTGGTAAAATGCACGAAGCCTCACCTACGTGGGGCTTTCTTTAAAATTAGATTTATTAAATTTATTAGATATTGTGAATGATTTAGTGTTTCAGACTATGGTTGAAATCACCTGTCTGTCACGATAAAAATTGATTGTTGAGCCCAATTTAAAAGGTGCTTCGCCGTTTTGTAAGGAGCGATTTTTTTTTTGGTTCATGGGAATTTGAACACGACTTAAAATCCTCAGACTTTTATCAGGAATAACCATGAGAATGACCTTTTTAATGGACTTGATTCTTTCTGTGACGATGATTTTAAGATTTCAACAGTCCACCATTATTCATTAAACAGGTAAATATAATTGTGCTCTCTTTAAAGCTATGTTGCGAACGAAAATATTAACGATGAGTTGAAATTTTGATTATTATAGTTAACCATATAAGGTCATAATTATCATAATCTCATTTTGACATTATAGTTACATAAAAGTGCGACTACAAATTAAACCCCCCAGTGACGACATTTGATAAGGTGAGAAAATGTGTGCGACTGTTTCTTTAAATATAACCATTAATCAATGTAAATTAACTTCAAATATATCGGGATGGAATTTTTGTAAGACGGATGATATGACCTTACCCGACACTACAGTAGGAAATATAATAACATGACTCAACACTCAAACATGCATTTTGGGCCCCTTGTAACTATTTTTCAAGTGCATCATTTGATAAAACTAACAGACAAGCAATTATCGAGAAAAAAAAACTACACAGAAAAAGCATCTGGCATACGCTATACGGCGTATCTAACATAATCTTTCATGCAAAAATAAATAGATAAATAAATAAATAAATAAATAAATAAAAGAAGGTGTTGAACGTCTCTTTAAGATAATTATAGCCTATGGGAATACGCCAAATCATGAACTTTTCAGATTATATCACGAAAAAGGAAACGAACTCGAACGTTTGCCTGTCAAAAATACTTGAAAGTTTCCTACTTTTGCGGTCATACGTATGTGCATAGATAGGCCGACGATAAGCTAGATATCAAACGAAAATGTCTATTTTGACGTGACAAATTTTTAAATTAAAATTCACTGTTCTTCTTTCTTTCTATCCCCCACAAAAAATCTGCATTTTTTTCGCAATGAAGAAAGGAACAAAAATCACATTTTCATGACGTACAAAATAACAATATTCATTTTTTTTTCATTCATTGCTTATTGGCATACAACAATAAAATATTGTTGTAAGTATAATGGTATAATTTAACATTGCATCTTCAGTAAATGGTGCGGTACCTTTTTTTTTTTTACAAAATAATAGCACGAATCGTTAGATTAAGACTAGTGTTAACTCAATTTTATGAAAGACCCTTACAGGATAAATTTAGATTAATGTGTGTGCAAGGACAGAACGGGGACAGATGGGAACAAAACGGTGCAGGGCTCTTAATGTTTACAGGAAAGTGTGAAAATAATTTTTAATTTCTCGAATACATTGTGGGAAATCTATCCTAAAGTTGGTTGTAGCTTGTTTTCATCAAACGAGTTCGAAAAAACTAAATATATCTGTGGTCAAAATGTGACTTGACTGAGGTCCTTTAAAAAAGGTGCAACTCAAACTGACCGTCTCCGTTGTGAAGGATTCACAAAAATGGTTGTGGAGGTAAATTGTTTGTCCGAGTCTGCAAGTGACTGAACCCGTTTCAAATTCAGCAGTGCATCGTTTTGACCCAAAATGTACGCTTCATTTCATCATTACACGTGAAATCTTGACATTCTGAAAAATACGGCGGCGCAGTGAGAAATATGAATTCATTGTTCTTTTAGGTGTTATAATTACATCAGGCATGCAGCCGCGTTGAAGGGGAAAAAAATACTGTTGCCAACCCGTCCAGATCGATCATCGTGAAAAAGTCGAAATTAATTTGATAATCGTACAGCAATGAATATAACATGAGAACATTTTCATAATCGTTAATTCTTCCTGTTTAAAAATTCAAGGTAAATTGTGGTAACGTCAACAGCTCGCTCATGTCAGTGAACATGCCTATTTCCTCATGAGTAGGCCTATATCAACGATGTGAAAATGATAATCATTTTCTATCACATGTAGACAATTTACACAATACCTCATCGTTCAAACAAACTAATGTCGAATATGAACTATCTGTGACATACCAGATCATAATCACAAAATCATAATCATTATTATCATCATCATCATCATCATCATCATCATCATCACCATCATCATCATCATCATCATCATCATCATCATCATCATCATCATCATCATCACCATCATCATTATCACCACCACTACCACCACCACCACCACCACCACCACCACCATCATCATATTCATCCTCATCGTCATCACCATCATCATCGTCGTCATCATCATTTCGTTCATCTTTTTGTCTTCCTGCTCCTCTTCCTCTTAATTCCTCCTCCCCCTTCTTCTCCTCCTCCTACTTCGTCTTCTTTTTCTCCTGCTCCTCCTTCTGCTTCTTCATATGCATACGTTTCTCGGAAAAGTAAGTTTTTTTCTCATTATATCTCAGAAACGAAAACCTATAGTGACTCGTAATGATAGTAGTATTTGAAATGTATGTGGAATTGCTTCTACATAATTATGAAAACTGATTTTAAACTTTACTGTCATAACAACGGTAAAACATTTGAAATCTATCCTTTGATATTTCAGGAAAACCATGCAATCGAAATAAATTTCATGAACAATAAGATTATACTTTGCAGTTCATATCTTATCATAGTAATTTAAGTGAGTTCTGTATAAGCTGTATAACGATTCAACTTCATAATCGTGAATAAATGTAATGCATATTTGAATATTCATAAAGAATTTGCTCAATATTATCGTTAAAGTTATTGCAATCCAATTCAATTTTTGGTAACATTTTGTCGTATCGATATGCACTCATCCGTTTTAACTGTTGTGACAAAATTGTGTAAATCGAAGTAAATCGAAGAAAGACAAACATATACGTCACCGTGGAACAAAGGTTTTCCAATAGATAAAGCAATAAAATAATGAAAACAACAACGATACTTTTCAAGAAACGAAAATTACCTTAACAATTTGTACAGAAGAAACGGGTAAAAGCTCGTAACTTAAATCACAATACAACTAAAACGGTAAGCGATTAAGACCAGATAACAAAAGAAAGAGATATCAAGTAAGATTTCTTGTCGATATACGGCTATAAAATCAAAATCAGAACTTTCATGAGAGAATGTAAATACTTTTTTTTTCAAACAAGTGGGAAGCAGGCCAATGAAAAACCTCAATAAAAAGGCACTAATACCTCACCTAAAATGCTTCCAGCTACTCTGATGCCTGACAATAGCTGAATTTGTTTGTGAACATTTGAAAAATATCTGCCCTAGTTATTTTTTTTCCTCAGTTGCGTGTCTCTCGGAGCAAATTTAGAGCAAAATCTTGATTGCAGGGCCGGGCTCTAGATAGGCACGAGCCCCGAAGCGTCTTCAGAATAAATCCTCAACGATAAAAAAAGAACTATTTTTCCTCTTGAACGCGCGCTCACCGTTCGCAGAAGCGATAGACTGCCCTCTCCCGGCGATTTTACGTCTAATCGCTCCCCGTGTCCTCACGCAACCTTTAGCACTATCGCGACAGGTTCTGCTGCCACGATATTTCCCTTCGCATGCCCTAATCCTTTCCCGTAATTGTTGTGGGCCAATTTCCCTTTCCCTCCACAATAACCCCGTTTCATGCCAGTTGAATTGAATTGAAATTATTTTCAGTTGACAGGGGTTTTTGCGCGTCGCCCTAAGTGCCCGCGGGGTGCGCTCCGAGCCAACTCGCCACTGATAAGAAGAGAGAAGGAGAAAGAGAGGGGGAGGGAAGAAAAAAAAGTACTCGTTTTCGTGTTCGATGGCAGAAAAGGACCTGCGTTCTTGACACCGAGATGAAAATGAAGAAATTACACGCTTTTTCGCGTCTGATGAATCGAATAGGAAGTTATGTACCTTTTCTAAAAGGCAGAACTCGAGTTGGGTTATAATATACGACGTTGGCGTTGTGTGATCGAGACGCATGCACAGTTTATTAATAGCCTAACTAAGACAGCCACACGTGAGATGCACTATACACACGGGCACTCAGAGCTACTTGGCTGTTAAATTCGCCAGTATCGTTTGACGAAAAGAGAGAATATCTATTCTTCATGTGGCTATGGTTGAAGTGACAGAGATATAATATTACACGCACTTTCATTTACGCATTGTACCAAGCGTGGGAAAGTTTAGAAAATGTAAGATAATACGGAAAGGGGCTCTCTGCAATGGTGCAGATTATTTGATTTCTGCTCTTGATTGTCATGTTATGTGTGTGTGTGAGTGTGTGTGCTTTTTCCCTCTCGTTAGTGTTACCTGTCACTACGTTTTGACATTGTTATTTCTTTTCAAGTTTAATTCCTCGTGTCGCAGAGTCGAAGACCCCAATCCAGAGCGTAAAATCATTCCAGTCCACCCGAATAAAAACTACAATTCATCACTTAGATTTATTCCAGTGAATATATTATGAATGTCGACATAACAATACCAAAAAAGTGGACCTGAAGTAATCGCGGTCTGCCATCAGAAAAAGGGGGAAATAATCAATTTCAAACTGCCACATTTCTCCTAGTATTAGGAGAACACTGCTATCGCATGAATGGATGACAAACTTGAAACTTCATGTATAGCAAACAACAAGATAGAGGGTGTTCTTCAAGGTAAAAATGTAAAAAAATACACGAAAAAAAAAGAACTTCAACGAAACTTCCAGTCAAACCAAGCCGCATGGCCCTACAACTACAAGCTATCAATGCATCTGTAGTGTGGTATAAAATTAAGGACTGAAAAGTGCACTTGCGACGTGGAAATCTAAAATAAAACGGTTTTATCATACACATTTCCCCTATAGATTATTTTTAGTATTAAAATAAACCATCCAATAAACGCTCATTTTCAAGGGTGATATTAATATCATGGATATCTTGATGGTAAACTTATAACGCAATGATTAACCCGTTGTTGACGATATTGATTTCACTCTAACACGCATTCTCCATAGACACCAGCCTGAGATATATCGGTCTTAGTCTCCAACGGTTTAAAACAAACTTTTGTATTTCCGGCTGACTTATTTATCCATTTGAACATCATTATACAGCCCCACATCAAAGTTCAACAATTTTTCATATCGACTGACAATTAATCAAGCATCTTATTTTCATAAGTTTTTGCTTTTAATAATCGCAGGATAGCCCTTTAATAATACTTAACGGCAAGTGACATGATTATGAAAAGCAAAACGTGTCTCAAGAAACAAATGAGTTGAAACATATGCCAATGTATAAACTGGCTAGAATGCAAATTCTGGCTGGAAGGATTTGTCTTGAATTTGTTTACTTGAGGAGAAACAAACATCACATACAGGTATTGAATTATTATCCAGCCCTGATAGAAATTGGTCCCATAGAAAGCTACACAACAAATTTAACCGTCACAACATACTGTGATAATAATTTTACTAGAAAGAGGAAATGTACGGCTATGAAATGTTCACAACAGAAACTTTATACTTTGTACCTGATTCTGGGAGAAATGTGTCCTAAATTGAGGAACTATCCTTTCACATAGCGTTTAGGAAATTTTCAGACATTTCTCATTTTCGATGGCTTCGATTAAAACCCACAATATTTCTGTCAACAGCTGTGTCTTTTCCAAGCTTCGAATCAAACTCACCAGGAATCTGGTCTCGAGGCGAGAGATTTCAAACCTTCCTTTATCCCACTTCTTCTAAGCGATTACTTAGGACTCCCCGTAGAGCTACGGAAAAGTCATAGAAGTGTGTGGTTGCTCAGATCTCTCTCGATTTTGTTGGCGATTTTTTTTTTCTGGCAACAAATCATGTGTAAGTTAGTAACTTAGTGTGCAGCGTAATATTCGAATACACACTATTCATTTTTATCAATATTCCGTATTATTACATGCATACCGCGAACTGTTAAAAATAATGAAATATACATGTAACACTAATCTCTATAATATGAGTGAAAAAGTTCACTCTTTAACCCGTTGGAGACAATTTGATTTCACTTCAGCACGCATTTTCCATAGATCCCCGCACACGTTAACTCGTTCTTAGTCTCCGTGTTAAGGAGTGAATTTTAAATATTGTATGGGTGAATGCAGAGTGGATTTGGAGAGAAGATGTGTGTTTTCACTCATTTTGGGATGACCTCAGTGACCACTCGTGAATTCACTCTTTTAAACATTCAATTAAAGAGGACATTTTCACTCATTGGTTTTTAACAAGAGTATATGAATGAATGCAATTGTACTTATATGAAAAATACAAATCAGTGTTCCTCAGTGACATAAGTTAATTATAAATATGTTTAATATCTATCGCTGGACATCATTAAATAATTATTTCAGATGTTGAAGAAGAATGATCAGACATTCTGTTTAATAATAATAATTAAAAAAAATTTTGGAACTGTGTACTAAAGTTAGGCGAATGGGATATAATGCATGCTCTCTTGCGTATTGTACAACGCCTATTAACACACACCAATATACTGTAGATTTGGTAATGGGATCTCCCTACAGAGACCACTTTTATTGCAATGCTTATAAAGTTACCCAAATCTTATGCTTATAAACTTAATTTCTATGTGGCCCAAAGTTTACTCGGTGGTTACACGATATTTTGGCCCCGTTTGCTGACAGATTTAGCGGGTGACATTCTGATACGAGTCACACAACGACAAACGCCGGTCAGCCACCGGGGCGGTGAACCATCGGTAAACAAGCGAGCCGCTGTGGATCAGGCGTATGTATGCAAAGCGCTCAGCATAGCTTATTTGTCAAGTGGCTAAAAAACTACACACAGTCTGTGGTGTAAAGGGGGTGATTTAATAGTTAGAGTTATGTATTTTCTTTGTCATATCTTAAACTGAGAGTTATTGAGTCGTCTCGCTAACCAGTTTAGCTTCCGTCCCTTTAAGTTGTCGTTTCTTGACAAGTGATTAAAGTGAAACGGTACAATACTTATTCCACGCTGAATAATACTAAAATTATAATATTCCGAGTTTGTCATAGCCTACAGCATGGGTCTTGGACCATATGCGATCATTGATTGGTGTATTTTTGCTATGGTAATGGAATGGGTTTAGAAGAAAAAAGAAAAAGAAGTGAAACATAATTATATTTAATAAAATGAAAATTATAAACAAAATAAATATATTTTGCCATTCAACTTGTGGCCTGTGTTAGTGTTTACACAAATAACAAATGTCGCTATAATGTTTGAAAGAGATGCATGGATAGATTTTGTCTGTAGGCCTACAGTTATTGGTTTCAAACTTAGCTTTTAAATTCATCTAGTGGGGATGTGAACACATTGGCTAAAGTAGAGCAGGAACCACTTGTATAGTTGTAAATATCATTCTAATTGTCATCACTCACGAGTGATGTGTAGCCGTGTATTATTTAGACTTAAAAAAAATAGACCTACATGTATATTATTGCCGATGTTATACTACTACTTCATGTACTACTACTACTACTACTACCACTTTTACTACTTCTACTACTACTACTACTACTACTACTACTACTACTTCTACTACTACTACTACTACTTCTACTACTACTACTACTACTACTACTACTACACTACATGTACTACTACTACTACTACTACTACTACTACTACTACTACTACACTACATGTACTACTACTACTACTACTACTACTACTACTACTACTACTACTACTACTACTACTACTACTACTACTACTACTACTACTACTACTCTGCTACTCTGCTG
>JZLH01S0597755.1:71273-105067 GCA_001188425.1 Eucidaris tribuloides
TACTTACTTGGTGTTGCTGCTTCTGCTGCTGCCTCTAGCAATTAATTCTACAACTGCTTACTCCACCAACAGGCAAGCAGCAGTAATGTTCTGATATAGAGCATCATTTACTTGTTTTTTTTCAAATTGAAAGCATAAATTCTTCGCAGTATACATATGATGTGTTTTATTACACCTGGCATAAAACTACACACACAAAAAGTACACGGAAATAAAATGTGTATTTGAGCTGCACTGAATATATCGTTTACATTTGGAAGAGAAAACCAGAAATAAAGTTAGTAATTTTCTTTCACATGGAGCTTATTGCAGCCGTAACGTTATGCACAGGTGAAACCGTTTGAAATTCAAGGTTAGACCGAATGTAAGAGGGGTGTCGAAATAATTTATTCTATTCCCATTTCTCCTTCTTTCGTATATCCCGGCATTCAAACTGAACACAGCTAATATAGCCTACAATGCGATCGTATACTATAGCGATAACTGACGACAAGTACACTATTATAAGTAGAATAGACATTTTAGGCCATTTTTCATATTCAGATCGTTATCAGTGTGTTTTTATGTGGCAGAAAATTGACCCTAAAATGCTGGAATTATTTGCTTGCTTGACATGAATGGACGCGAAACTCGTTTCGTCAAATTTAAACAGCACCTCGGCATTGTCGCGAGTTTGTGTGTAATTCTATTACTGGTGAATGAGTCCATTGCGCCGTTCTTCCTTATTTGGTGTTTGGTAAAAGAGAAGTTGCTTAAGTGTGTGTACATTTTGGTTTAGTTCTGCAAATACTATGCCTCTACAAGAAACATTCAAACAAACTTGTCGTATTGGTTGTGGTTTAAAGCCCGTATTAACTCTTGCAGCGTGTGTGTGCGTATATACCATAGTGTGCACAAATACTTGAATCAAGTGAAACCTATTTGCGTTACAGTGATTTGTTGCATTCTGTCACATCTGTATACTACTTCTTGAGTCGGATTGTTTATGACCGATTATTGGCCCTGTCTGTGTAATTTACGCATTGTGTCCTGTTCGGATGTATTTAATCGTCGATGGCTGTTTCTATGTCTTGAGAAGTTTTCATAATTAAATAAGTGATAAAAAATGAACCAAAATTACGAATTAATTCATTTGGACGTCAACTAGTAGCTAGCTGACAGTTTGGAGAGATCGCACGCAATGTGTGTGGGCACCTCCGTCATGGCGTGGTCGAGGAACGGCCGCGCTGATTGGACGCAGACGAGGGGGCGTGGCGATACATTGCCTTATTAAGGCAAATTGGTGACAGAGTTGTATTCGGCATGATGGCTACGTGTTGATGATTTCAGGTACGAGAGTCAATCGTGGCAAGAACAGGCGCGCCTCGAGAGAAACCTCCATGCCAATGTACGCTTCACGCACATCGCCCTGGCCGAAGTTCACCCCGTAGCGCGCCGGTAACCAGGGCCATGGCTATGCAACCCAGCTACCACTCGGCCGCTCCATCCAGTCTAGGCGTCATGCATACCTGTTTCCCGAACAAAGTTACTATCGGCACCCTGGCTACTCGGGATGCCGCATGTCTATGTACACCCATGAGCAGTACTCGAGTATGACCCGGTCACCCTACGGACCCTACACCCCCCAACAAGCCAATCCCCAAGCGATATGGTCAAACCCCGTACTCCTACATCGCGTTGATCGCCATGGCCGTCATGAACGCACCCGACAAGAAAATCACTCTGAACGGAAATTACCAATTTATCATGGACGATTTCCATTTCTATCTCGTGAAATAAGCAGGGGTTGGCAGAACTCGATTCGGCCATAATTTGTTCGCGAACGATTGTTCATCAAAATACCTCGCGACGGATAAGAACAACCGGAAAAGGGCAGCTATTGCGAGTCTCGATCCCGACAGTTATAACATGTTCGAAACGGGAGCTACTTGAGGAGGAGGAAGCGATTCAAGAAAAACGACATTATGAAGGACAAAGATGACCGGGACGGTGACCGAGGAAGGGGCCGATGGCTCCGACGGAGTGGAATCAACACACCCATCTCAACATGCTGACGATGAGAAAAACGGTAAGCAAAATGGCGTGGTGTGTACCACCAGCGGCATAAACGATTCGTATAAACAGTTCGAATAAAACAGGAATTGATTCCAGACGAGCACGGCAGGCAGTATGGCGCTTATCACGCCCAAAGTCGGAGCCATGGACTCGCCCTCCGACGTTGCTCAACGAGCCTCCCCGACCCAGCCCACCCTATGTCCGTCGACGCCCCGCTGCCTCGACTCGCAACACCATTCAGGCAATTATACCGTGGAGAATTTGATGGCGATCGACAACAGCGGAGCGCGTGGTGACGCACGGCGGCTGCGGAGCGGCAGCGATCTCAACTCGAACACTCACGCGATGCCTTCCGGCCGGGGCAGCTCCTATCGCCGCAGCGCTGGGCCTAGCCGCAGCCACCACTCGCAATTCATCGCGGCGTATAGCGTGCTCCAAATCGAACCCAGCGGTGAGTTCCATGAATCAATACACTGTACCTCGCTATTGAACAGACTCTATGACCATGGCGCAAGCACATGGCGATAGCCCCGACTCCTGAGGAGATACACAAGAACACGGATAAATCAGCGGCTTGAGCCCTCCTGGAACCAGCCCCATCCTGACCACGCAACCTAGCCCGGTCAACGTGCATCGCTCCTCCAACTCGTCGTACCAAGGGCGACAGGACGTTCATTCTTCAAACTCGGCACATACAAACCAGAACCATTACGGTATGTACGATTCGCAACGCCCCGTAACATTATCACATGTTGGACACCAGAATGGTCAATTGTCGTCTGCTAATGGTAATGAGAGCTGCCAATTATCCGTGAGCGGATACCGGCCAACGTCTGGCCCCGGCTCGACCCGGCGACCATGTATCCTGGCTCGGGACACTACAACTACGATTGCCCAAAATACTGAACCCCGAGTCAAACAACTTTCTGCTTAAAGTGTTGTAACAACTTGTAGACAATAACCATCGACAGCAACTTCCACGCTGTGGTGTGGTACACGTACAAAAATCATGTCTTGTCAAACAATCCTGCCACTGTTATTGCGCACATTACCTGGAGGAAAACAGACGGACAGAGTGACACACAAACATACCGTGGGTTTTCGTGTCCATCATTTGATTTTATCTTGCTAAGTTTATGATTGTAATTGATTTTGATCATTTGTTCATTTTGTTTACTATTTGCTGTTTATATGAAAATGTTTTTAACAAAAATCGATGAATACCTTTATATCAAAACCAAAGTCCCCTTTTCAGTCTTTCAAAATGAACGAAAACTCGGTTCTCAGCCTACATTACCAAAGCTAATCGAGGTTAGTGCATTTTTAAAATGATATAATTGTATGACCTGATTTACTTTTCAGGTAGTGAGTTAGCTAAACACTAACTAGCTGCACGTTTCTGTAACTAGTGAAAATGTAAGTTGTGTGTTGGTACCTTCCTGGTATTGTAAATGTTTCATCGTTTTCTTCTAAAAATAATCAGTCCGGTCGAATCGGGATTACAAAGACAGACTAAAATTAGGGCCATTTGAACTGGTTTCTGGAAGTAGAGCTATTTTGACTCAATAGGAAATGACAGCTATACGAGTGTACCAAAATAATGCGTGAAATATCCCATGTACTCAAGGAAATGTTAATGTTTCCAATTGATATAGAATTGATTATAATACATTTTTCATTTCATTATTAAGAAGAACATCAATCCAAACTCGGTAGTTTGTTCTTAGCTATCTTACAATTTGTAGCGATCTAAGACTAACGGTTTACGATAAAGCTTGACTTTACTCATGTATCCTACTATAGGTCCATCTGTTTAGTAACTATACATGTTGCATTTAACTATGTAGCCTATTGTGTCGTTAGAAATACCCAGACTTTAATTCACGTGAAAATCGTTTTTAGTTGAACGACACACTCTCACACAAACTTTATCGTGTTTATCATGTCTCCAAAAAAGCAATACCAAAGATTTGTTTGTTAAGCTGGAATTTGTCGCCCGAGTGATGTATCTGCCATATTTAAATCATGTACACAAAAAAACCCAGTCTGACTATATTATTTATCTCATTCATTTGGTTGTCGTATCACTTTACGTGTTTTGTTCATTGACACTATGCGAGCATGCCGTGAGGTGCAAAACACCTATTTTACTTTATTAATGGCGACAAAAGTGAGGGTGAATTTTGAATGACTGTAAGTTGAGCGTTTATAAGCGGAATCAATTATGGCGCCGACACTTTGTTATCAGAAGTTATACAATTTTCGAGATAATTCTTTCGGCTTCACGCCTTTACTGAGATGGGCTACACGATACCAAACATTATCAAACGGGCGTCACCGCTTACAAGAGATGGTTTACCAAAATATATTTGCATGTCCTTTTTGTTACTTTTTGCCATATTTTAGATGACCGAACCGCATAACAATATTATAGATTTAATAGTTCAAATTTAGAGATATGTGTTTAAACGTGTTTGTTGGAACAAAAAATGCAGGGTTTTTGAATACAACCCTATGCAAGTGTGTAAAAGCTCGATAGTTAGTTACGCGTGTTACGTAATGGATGCTGTACGTGTATTTGGAACTTTTAAATAATCGAACAAAAGTTTTGAGGGTTTAGAGTATAGAAAAGTATGACAGTGATTGTCGGGGAAACTTTGAAGTTTGATCAAAGATTGCCTCATCAAAAGCTCACCATCTGTCTTCCAAATGTTTAATCAGACGACAGTAGTACATTGCACGCGAATTAAACACGGTTCTTTTTATCTTTCTTTGTAAAGGAATTATAGTCAATTGTTTGTATGGTATAATTCGAGAACAAATCTCTGAACAGATTTTGACGTATGTCTTTTAACTCGTGGCAACAGTTTTTTGAAAAAAAAGTTTAAAGTAGCTTCGAACGTCGGATTCTTTGAAGTGTTTTAACGAGAGAATTGTGATGGTCGTAAATTTTATTATCCCGCATTCGTGATTTGAAGTGATTTCATAAATTTGTTGATGGTGGTCGAGGAAATTGAGGAGGCCAAAAATCAGGAAGGTAACTAACCTGAGATCTATCTAACTTTTCAAAGAGATTTTTTCCTCTCTCTCTCTCTCTCATCGCTTCATTTTTAAGTTTTCGATTATGTCCCGGGTCTTGAGTTGCACAGATTACAGTGAGAAGTAAAACATTGGACAGGACTGAATAGATATGAGTACCAAAAGTAAAAAAAAATTTTTAGAAGAAAGACGATTGGACGTGTTGATGTGACGGGATGCAGTTTATTCGCGGGCTGTGTGGTGGGGTAGGTATTTTCGCAATCGGACCGGCTATGTCGTTTGAATGAGAACGGCCGAAGTCATCTTACTATGGCTAATAACCCCTAGACCTCCACAGGCAACGAAAACGTGCGTTCATATTCCGTTCGGGGTTATACGGCAAAAGAGAATGTGTGGAAAAACTGATCAGTTTGACGCTCACATTTTACCCCGTTTCAAAAACTCAAAAGAAGAGGGGACTCGGGCGCGTTTTTGAGTCCCATCCCCAAATCCACAAAGTGAACAATCATATTCTCTATAGCATACTAATCAGTCCCCGTTTACTATCGTTAGCCAAGTCATATTTGCAGTTCCGAATTTTGGCGCGCGCCCTACACTGCGTCAACATGTAAGGCAATTGATCGAAGTACAACTCGCGGACCCTCTTTTTTTTACTCTCCTTTTCGTCTCAAATCTCAACGTATACCCCCTATGGTTAGTCAATACTAATACTCTCGGTCTCTTACAATTAAAATTTAGGCCGATTCCAGTGTCGCAATAGAAAAATGTTGCCATCACCTGCATCCTGAGCATCTATCGCTCATTCATGCGTCTAACGCATATCCGATGCATTCGAAATGCGACTTTGCACCCACAGTCCACACACACCACTTTGATAAAAATCGTTAAAATCGATTAATTTTCACATGAGTGATCTGGAGATTGACGATTTAATTGAATCACAGCTATACGTGCTGCGCTAGCGTGCTGAGATTTTGTTTTGTTACATGCTTGAACTGGCTTTTCAGTTTTCACAATTATAGCTCGGCAGCAGTTGCCTTATAAAAACTTGGACATAGTTTATGATATTTAATGCTAAACCTTGGACCCTTACATAATGGTCCATGATAATCTCAGTGTTTAGATATTTAATAATGGTTTTGATTTCTTAAAGTGTGTTTTGTAAAATGTTAATGTTTTGTCTTAGCCTCGCAGGGTATTTTCGGGCTGTGTAAGCTGAAGATTATGAATGTTGTTCCTGTCTCGCCAAATATTTCTTCACAAGCGTTCAAAGTTCATTCACTTCCAACAAAATTATTACGATTATCATGGCAAGAATGTATGGTTGAATCAATTCTGTTTTTTTTCTTACTAAATCATACATCTTAATTATGCAAAAGAGTTATTGAATGTAAGGAATATATTAATTTCATTTACTTTTTAAGAATTATTCTGTTCAACGAGATTTCAGTTCTGGGATTTACATGACTGGAATGAACACAACTTTCGGTTATGTACATGCTACTTGTTTTCGATTTACTATGAATGGTGAATGAAACGTTGTAGTCACATACGTAATTGTGACGTAGTCAGTAAAAAATCAGGGCCCGTTGATAACTATGTAGGCAAAATGTACATTATAGCTATATTAATCCTGTTTTACGGAACACGACGAAAAAAAAGACACAAAAACCAATATTTTCTGACCAGTATAATTTCAGAGTAGAGAATAGTTTTTTGTGAAAGTTTAAACTATATTTGACGGCAAAACGCGCACAGTAGTCCAAAGCAAAGAAGTTGTATTATGACAAATTATACTTCTTTGTTTTATGAATATCAATAATAACAGCACAGAAATGTTCAGCTCATAAAAATGAACAGATCTGGTGTATTCAGGTGACTTCATTCTCTCGTTGCTGATCGTTTCTTTATGTATTTTGTTTATTTATTTTGTTTCATTTACGGGTACGCAGTGATTCAAACTTAATTTGTGATCACATAACACAGGCTTGAAGGTGATAGGTAGGTCGGTGGGGAGAGGGGGGAAGCTGTACATTTATTTATCCTTTCCCCAAATTAACAATGTTTCTAATAAAGTAATATATTGGCACCTTGAAATTCCGTTTACGTTAATTTTAAGACAACTGAGATTATGGAAGACGCCTGTGACGGAATGCCATAAATTCTTCCATATTTGGAACAACGATACCATACAATGTTTCCTTCACTTATTTATAGAGGGGAACTCGATATACTGTATCTAGTGTTCGTAATCGTACATGATTAGTCCACAAAGACTTGTTTTCTCTCATTCATGTAATATCATTTACACCTTGATCCATCACTTAACACCTAGATAATATTTCATAATATCTAGAGAACAAGACAAACTAATAAAATTATTTTCTACATCAAATATAAGCATAATCAACCGATATGGTATCAATTGCGCCATAATTCATCAATGATGTAATGAAACTGTCAAAATGATTTGATGATTGAGGCTAAGTCTAGTTTTAGACTTATATCAAGAAATCTATTGGTATGCAACTAGTGTGAGCACAAATAATCTAGTGTAGACTCAGATTTTTATTAACTTTGTCCATTTTTTTGCCTTCCTAAGATTTAGTCAGTTTTCTCTAGACATTATATGTCCAACTATTTCTCGGGCTATGTGTCTCAAAGTCCGTCATTTCATAAGGTTCTACAGTTTGTATTTAAAGTGAATGTATTTCAACTATATTGGTTTTTTCGATAGTCAGGCTCTCACTCACAAAAAATTATTTTTTGCAATTAGACAATAGGCCATGTCTCTGCTTGTTAATGTTTTCACCTGGTTGAGGTGGAGGAGATAGAATGTCCAACATAGCGATTGCTTTCCAAATCATGGAGAAAAATATGCTCGATCCAGCTGTTATCATGTTGCCAAAAGTTTCGTTGAATTTGATTTTTTCCCAAACCAAAGTGTTTTAGCAGGAATCTAGTTGCATGTTTTGGCATCATGTAAAAGTCATGTCTCCGATGGATCATCAATATGACATCATCTCCGCCATTAAGAGGTGACTACCCTCAGTATTGAATTGACTTGTATTATGTGATTAGGATGTGTTGTCTATGCGATGGCAGTTTGCCAAGAAATGTTGACATCTGGATTCTTGATCTTGAGCAACTAAATTGAACATTGCGGAAATACTGCCACTTTTTCGCAGTCAAATTCTAAATGAGTGAGAATAACAGATCAAGCTGATTTATGGTATGTGACATTTCTCTGGACCAACAATGCTCTGTGATTATTTCATACACAACCTTCTAAACTCACCCTACCCTAACCGCGGTAACCTATACGTGACAGGAACCCAATGGCCAAATGTAATTTAATCTTTGTCTTCCTTAGATATTGTCAGAAGGGCATTTACGCGTAGCAGGGGGGGGGGCAGAGGGCGGCAATTGCCCCCCCCCAATAAATGCATTTCCGAATTTATTTCAGGTACATTTAGACCTTTTCACCCATGAATCTTGTACCGACAAAATTACACAGTAACGACGAAGTTAGCAAGAAATGATTTTTATATGTAAATCGCAAACTTTCAAACTCGCTCGCTCCGCCGCTCGTCAAAATGACTTAGGATTTTGTGTGTATAGTGCTTTTGCGGTAATTTGTCTAACATACTATCATAAACGTCATGTCGGTCAGTAAGTGAACCACGTCATCTCCTGTACCATCAGAACTGTTCAATAACGACAAAAAATCTGCCTTGAAGGGACAATTTTCTGGATGTTCAAACTGCGAAATTTCCTAATACTCCTCTACTCCGCTTCTCGCAGAATATACTTCTACGTCATTAAACGTTAATTTTTAGCCACATCGTCAATCATAACGTAATCCAGAAATAAGAGAAGAGAAAATTTATTGTAATACTAACATATTATAAAGGGAACAGTGGACTGTAATCAAAAACCTGGCTAAAAAAAAGCTTCCTGAAAAGATATGTTTGAGTCAAACCAAATTATTACCTTTGTATAGATTTCAATAGGAGTCAGGAATTTCAACCGATATTATCACAATAGAAGGCGGTTATTAATATTGACTATTTGCACTTGACGTTTCAAGAATGGAACTATCACATTTCTCAAAATACGTTCAACTCATTCAATTGTGAGTTTTATTAAAATGTAATATTCATTTTTTACCTTCACCACACCAACATGTTCGTGTCGATACGTACTACGTATTACTACTACTACTACTAGTACTACTACTACTACTACTACCACTTACTACTTACTACTACTACTACTACTACTACTACTACTACTACTACTACTACTACTACTACTACTACTACTACTACTACTACTACTACTACTACTACTACTACTACTACTACTACTACTACTACTACTACTACTACTACTACTACTACTACACTACACTATACTACTACTACTACTACTACTACTACTACTACTACTACTACTACTACTACTACTACTACTACTACTACTACTACCACTACTACTACTACTACTACTACTGTTGCTGCTTCTGCTGCTGCCTCTAGCAATAATTCTACAACTGCTTACTCCACCAACAGGCAAGCAGCAGTAATGTTCTAATATAGAGCATCATTTACTTGTTTTTTTTTCAAATTGAAAGCATAAATTCTTCGCAAGTATACATTATGAGTGTTTTATTACACCTGGCATAAAACTACACACACAAAAAAGTACACGGAAATAAATAGTGTATTTGAGCTGCACTGAATATATCGTTTACATTTGGAAGAGAAAACCAGAAATAAAGTTAGTAATTTTTCTTTCACATGTAGCTTATTGCAGGCCGTAACGTTATGCACAGGTGAAACCGTTTGAAATTCAAGGTAGACCGAATGTAAGAGGGTTGTCGAAATAATTTATTCTATAATCCCATTTCTCCTTCTTTCGTATATCCCGGCATTCAAACTGAACACAGCTAATATAGCCTACAATGCGATCGTATACTATAGCGATACTGACGACAAGTACACTATTATAAGTAGAATAGACATTTTAGGCCATTTTTCATATTCAGATCGTTATCAGTGTGTTTTATGTGCAGAAAATTGACCCTAAAATGCTGGAATTATTTGCTTGCTTGCACATGAATGGACGCGAAACTCGTTTCGTCAAATTTACAACACAGCACCTCGGCATTGTCGCGAGTATTGTGTGTAATTCTATTACTGGTGAATTGAGTCCCATTGCGCCGTTTTCCTTTATTGGTGTTTTGGTAAAAGAGAAGTTGCTTAAGTGTGTGTACATTTTGGTTTAGTTCTGCAAATACTATGCCTCTACAAGAAACATTCAAACAAACTTGTCGTATTGGTTGTGGTTTAAGCCCGTATTAACTCTTGCAGCGTGTGTGTGCGTATAATACCAATAGTGTGCACAAATACTTGAATCAAGTGAAACCTATTTTGCGTTACAGTGATTTGTTGCCATTCTGTCACATCTGTATACTACTTCTTGAGTCGGATTGTTATGACCGATTATTGGCCCTGTCTGTGTAATTTACGCATTGTGTCTGTCGGGATGTATTTAATCGTGATGGCTGTATGTCTTTGAGAAGTTTCATAATTAAACTAAGCGATAAAAATGAACCAAAATTACGAATTAATTCATTTGGACGTCAACTAGTAGCTAGCTGACAGTTTGGAGAGATCGCACGCAATGTGTGTGGGCACCTCCGTCATGGGTGGTCAGGAACGGCCGCGCTGATTGGACGCCAGACGAGGGGGCGTGGCGTACATTGCCTTATAAGGCAAATGGTGACAGAGTTGTATTCGGCATGATGGCTACGTGTTGATGATTTCAGGTACGAGTGTCAATCGTGGAAGAACAGGCCGCGGCCTCCGAGAGAAACCTCCATGCCAATGTACGCTTCACGCACATCGCCTGGCGAAGTTCACCCCGGTAGCGCGCCGGGTAACCAGGGCATGGCTATGCAACCCAGCTACCACTCGGCCGCTCCATCCAGTCTAGGCGTCATGCATACCGTGTTTCCCGAACAAAGTTACTATCGGCACCCTGGCTACTCGGGGATGCCGATGTCTATGTACACCCATGAGCAGTACTCGAGTATGACCCGGTCACCGTACGGACCCTACACCCCCCAACAAGCCAACCCCAAGGATATGGTCAAACCCCCGTACTCCTACATCGCGTTGATCGCCATGGCCGTCATGAACGCACCCGACAAGAAAATCACTCTGAACGGAATATACCAATTTATCATGGACCGATTTCCATTCTATCGTGAAAATAAGCAGGGTTGGCAGAACTCGATTCGGCATAATTTGTCGCTGAACGATTGTTTCATCAAAATACCTCGCGACGATAAGAAACCCGGAAAGGGCAGCTATTGGAGTCTCGATCCCGACAGTTATAACATGTTCGATAACGGGAGCTACTTGAGGAGGAGGAAGCGATTCAAGAAAAAGGACATTATGAAGGACAAAGATGACCGGGACGGTGACCCGAGGAAGGGGGCCGATGGCTCCGACGGAGTGGAATCAACACACCCATCTCAACATGCTGACGATGAGAAAAACGGTAAGCAAAATGGCGTGGTGTGTACCACCAGCGGCATAAACGATTCGATAAACAGTTCGATAAACAGGAATGATGTCCAGACGAGCACGGCAGGCAGTATGGCGCTTATCACGCCCAAAGTCGAGCCCATGGACTCGCCCTCCGACGTGCTCAACGAGCCCTCCCCGACCCAGCCCCACCCTATGTCCGTCGACGCCCCGCTGCTCGACTCGCAACACCATTCAGGCAATTATACCGTGGAGAATTTGATGGCGATCCGACAACAGCGGAGCGCGGTGGTGACGCACGGCGGCTGCGGAGGCGGCAGCGATCTCAACTCGAACACTCACGCGATGCCTTCCCGGCCGGGGCAGCTCCTATCGCCGCAGCCGCTGGGCTACCCGCAGCACCACTCGCAATTCAATCGCGGCGGTATAGCGTGCTCCAAATCGAACCCAGCGGTGAGTTCCATGAATCAATACCACTGTACCTCGTATGAACCAGACTCTATGACCATGGGCAAGCACATGGCGATAGCCCCGACTCCGGAGGAGATACAACAAGAACACGGACTAAATCAGCGGCTGAGCCCTCCTGGAACCAGCCCCATCCTGACCACGCAACCTAGCCCGGTCAACGTGCATCGCTCCTCCAACTCGTGGTACCAAGGGGGACAGGACGTTCATTCTTCAACCTCGGCACATACAAACCAGAACCATTACGGTATGTACGATTCGCAACGCCCCGTAACATTATCACATGTTGGACACCAGAATGGTCAATTGTCGTCTGCTAATGGTAATGAGAGCTGCCAATTATCCGTGAGCGGATACCGGCCAACGTCTGGCCCCGGCTCGACCCCGGCGACCATGTATCCTGTCTCGGGACACTACAACTACGATTGCCCAAAATACTGAACCCCCGAGTCAACAACTTCTGCTTAAAGTGTTGTAACAACTTGTAGACAATAACCATCGACAGCAACTTCCACCAGCTGTGGTGTGGTACACGTACAAAAATCATGTCTTGTCAAACAATCCTGCCACTGTTATTGCGCACATTACCTGGAAAACAGACGGACAGAGTGACACACAAACATACCGGTGGGTTTTCGTGTCCATCATTGATTTTATCTTGCTAAGTTTATGATTGTAATTGATTTTGATCATTTGTTCATTTTGTTTACTATTTGTTGTTATATGAAAAGTGTTTTTACAAAAATCGATGAATACCTTATATCAAAAACCAAGTCCCCTTTTCAGTCTTTCAAAATGAAACGAAAACTTGGTTCTCCAGCCTACATACCAAAGCTAATCGAGGTAGTGCATTTTTAAAATGATATAATTGTATGACCTGATTTACTTTTCAGGTAGTGAGTTAGCTAAACACTAACTAGCTGCACGTTTCTGTAACTAGTGTAAATGTAAGTTGTGTGTTGGTACCTTCCTGGTATTGGTAAATGTTTCATCGTTTTCTTCTAAAAATAATTCAGTCCGGCCGGAATCGGGGATTACAAAGACAGACTAAAATTAGGCCATTGAACTAGTTCTGGTAACTAGAGCTATTTTGACTCAATAGGAAATGACAGCTATACGAGTGTACCAAAATAATGCGTGAAAATATCCCATGTACTCAAGGAAATGTTAATGTTTCCCAATTGATTAGAATTGATTTAACATAATTTCATTTCATTTATTAAGAAGAACATCAATCCAAACTGGTAGTTTGCTTCTAGCTATCTTACAATTTGTAGCGATCTAAGACTAACGGTTTACGATAAAGCTTGACTTTACTCATGTATCCTACTATAGGATCCATGCTTTAGTAAATATACATGTTGCATTTAACTATGTAGGCCTATTGTGTCGTTAGAAATACCCAGACTTTAATTCACGTGAAAATCGTTTTTAGTTGAACGACACACTCTCACACAAACTTTATCGTGTTTATCATGCTCCAAAAAAGCAATACCAAAGATTTGTTTGTTAAGCTGGAATTTGTCGGCCCCGAGTGATGTATCTGCCATATTTAAATCATGTACACAAAAAACCCCAGTCTGACTATATTATTTATCTCATTCATTTGTGTTCGTATCACTTTACGTGTTTTGTTCATTGACACTATGCGAGCATGCCGGAGGTGCAAAACACCTATTTTACTTTATTAAGCGACAAAAGTAGAGGGTGAATTTTGAATGACTGTAAGTTAAGCGTTTATAAGCGGAATCAATTATGGCGCCGACACTTTTTATCAGAAGTATAACAATTTTCGAGATAATTCCTTTCGGCTTTCACGCCTTTACTGAGATGGGCTACACGATACCAAACATTATCAAACGGGCCGATCACCGCTTACAGAGATGGTGTTAACCAAAATATATTGATGTCCTTTTTGTTGCTTTTTGCCATATTTTAGATGACCGAACCGAACAATATTATAGATTTAACTAGTTCAATTTAGAGATATGTGTTTAAACGTGTTTGTTGGAACAAAAAATGCAGGGTTTTGAATACAACCCTATGCAAAGTGTGTAAAAGCTCGATAGTTAGTACCGTGTTAACGTAATGGATGTGTACGTGTATTTGGAACTTTTAAATAATCGAACAAAAGTTTTGAGGGTTTAGAGTAGAAAATATGACAGTGATTGTCGGGGGAAACTTTGAAGTTTGATCAAAGATTGCTCATCAAAAGCTCACCATCTGTCTTCCAAATGTTTAATCAGACGACAGTAGTACATTGCACGGATTAAACAGGGTTCTTTTTATCTTTCTTTGTAAAGGAATTATAGTCAATTTTTGTATGCGTATAATTCGAAGAACAAATCTCTGAACAGATTTTGACGTATGTCTTTTTAACTCGTGGCAACAGTTTTTTGAAAAAAAAAGTTTAAGTAGTTTCGAACGTCGGATTCTTTGAAGTGTTTAAACGAGAGAATTGTGACTGGTCGTAAATTTTATATCCCGCCATTCGTGATTTGAAGTGATTTCATAAATTTTGATGGTGGTCGAGAAATTGAGAGGCCAAAAATCGGAAAGGTAACTAACCTAGAGATCTATCTAACTTTTCAAAAGAGATTTTTTTTTCTCTCTCTCTCTCTCTATTTTAAAGTCGAATTACTGTCCGGTCTTGAGTTGCACAGATTACAGTGAGAAAGTAAACATTGGAAAGGACTGAACAATATGGGTACCAAAAGTAAAAAAAAATTGGTTTTAGAAGAAAGACGCATGGACGTGTTGGGTTGACGGGATGCAGTTTATTCGCGGGTGTGTGGTGGGGTAGATTTTCGCATCGGACCGGCTATGTCGTTTGAATGGAACGGCGAAGTCATGTTACATGGCTAATAACCCCCTAGACCTCCACAGGCACGAAAACCGTGCGTTCACTATTCCGTCGGGTTATACGGCAAAGAGTATGTGTGGAAAACTGATCAGGTTTCGACGCTCACATTTTACCCCGTTTTCAAAAAACTCAAAAGAAGAGGGGACTCGCGGTTTTTGAGCTCCCATCCCCAAATCCCAAAAGTGAAAATCATATTCTTAGCATACTATCAGTCCCCGTTTCTTCGTTAGCAAGTCAAATTTGCAGTACCGAATTTTGGCGCGTCGCCCTACACTGCGTCAACAGATAAGAGCAATGAATTCGAAGTACAACCGCGGACACCTCTTTTTTTTACTCCTCCTTTTTCGTCTCAAATCTCAAACGTAATACCCCCATGGTGTAGTCAATACTATACTCTACGGTCTCTGTACAATTAAAATTTAGGCATTCAGTGTCGCAATGCAAATGTTGCCATTCACCTGGGCATCCTGAGCATCCATATCGCTCATTCATGCGTCTAACTTCATCATCCGTGCATTCGAAATGCGACTTTGCACCCACAGTCCACACACACCACTTTGATAAAAATCGTTAAAATCGAATTAATTTTCCATGAGTGAATCTGGAGATTACGATTTAATTGAAATCACGAGCTATACGTGCTGCGTGCCGTGGCTGAGATTTTGTTGTTTGTTACATGTTGAACTGGCTTTTCAGTTTTCACAATTATAGCTCGCAGTGCCTATAAAAACTTGGACATAGTTATGATATTGTTAATGCTAAACCTTGGACCCTCTAACATAATGGTCCATGATAATCTAGTGTTTAAGATAATTTAGATAATGTGTTTTGTTTCATTAAAGTGATGTTTTGTAAAATGTTAATGTTTTGTTCTTAGCTCAGGGTATTTTCGGCTGTGGTAAGCTGAAGATTATGAGTTTGTTCCTGTCTCGCCAAATCATTTCTTCACAAGCGTTCAAAGATTCATTCACTCCAACAAAAATTATACGATTATCATGGCAAGAATGTATGGTGAATCAATTCTAGTTTTTTCTTACTAAATCATACATCTAATTTATGCCAAAAGAGTTATTGCAATGTAAGGAAAATATATAATTTCATTTACTTTTTAAGAATTATTCTGTTCAGAGATCAGATTCTGGGCATTTACATGTACTGGAAATGAAAACACAACTCTTCGGTTTTTGTACATGTACTTGTTTTCGGTTTACTATGAATGGATGAATGAAAGTTGTAGTCAATGACGTAATTGTGACGTGTCAGTAAAAAAATCAGGGCCCGTGTAAAATATGTAGCAAAATGTAAATTATAGCTATATTATCTGTTTTACGAACAAGAAGGAAAAAAAAGACACAAACAACCAATATCTTTTCTGACCAGTATAACTTTTCAGAGTAGAGAATAGTTTTTTGTGAAAGTTTAAACTATATTTGGACGCAAACGCACAGTAGTCCAAAGCAAAGAACGTGATTATTGACAAATTATACTTCTTTGTTTTTATGAATATCAATAAAATACAAGCAGAAATGTTGCTCATAAAAATGACAGATCTGGTGTATTCGGTGACTTCTTTCTCTCGTTGTGATCGTTTCTTTTTATGTATTTTGTTTATTTATTTTTGTTTCAATTATACGGGTACGCGTGATTCAAACGTAATTTGTGATCACATAACACAGGCTTGAAGGTGATGGTAGGTCGGGATGGGAGAGGGGGGAAAGTGATACATGTATTTATTTTCCCCAAAATTACAAATGTTTACTAATAAAGTAATAATTGCACCTGAAATCCGTTTACGTTAATTTTAAGACACTGAGATTATGGTAAGACGCTGTGACGGAATGCCATAAATTTTCATGATTTTGGAACAAGATACCATACAAATGTTTCCTTCACATTAGTTTTTATAGAGGGGGAACTTCCGTATACTGGTTTCTAGATGTTCGTAATCGTAAATTCATTAGTCCACAAACGCACTTGTTTTCTTTCATTCATGTAATTATCAATTTACACCTTGATCCATATACACCTGTATAAACAGAACATTAAACATAAACATACACATAAATATAAGCATAATCAACCGATATGGTATTCAATTAGCGCCAATATTCATCAATGTGTAATGAAACTTCAAAATGATATGATGTTTATAAACTAGTAACTATGTAAACTATGTAGCAAACATCAGAATTTTCATCAACCCTTTTTTTAAATATCATTTTACCCACACACACCAACATGCGGACACACAGACATACATAAATATTAATAATAATATACACATACACACATTCAAATACATGTACATGTATACTACTGATGAATACACACATGCTATCATTATTTTAAGTATATAGAAAAATGCATTTCTTAAAAAACTGTCCACGTACACTAAAATGAGATAGGTTTTACTTAATAAACTAAAGTAATTGTTCATGTTTCACAATTATTACTATGAAATATGTATCATTTGTATCATATTTAACTCAACGAATTATACTTCTTGGATTAACCTGACGTACATGATCTCTTTTTAGTATCCCTATTAAAAGAAACAAAACTTAAGTTCTGTCCTGTCCGTGAGAAGTATAATTTTCTTTTCTTACTGTTTTTTAAACGAACATATTTATAAGGGCAATATTTTGATCGTAAAAGCATTTTTTCCTTTAAATTTATTTTCATTCATTTTATTTTTTATTTAACTTTTCAGCTGGTGTGCAAGTCACTTTAACAGTGGTTATTTCCAACAACGGTCCACTTAATTAAATAATATATTTTCTGGTGCTTTTCGTGAAATGGCAAGATTTGAAGTAGTCAACAATTTAGAACACAATGTTCCCAGAATCAAGTATACTGTTTATTTTTTTAGTTTTTTCCCTGTGAAAATGTCATAGGCATATTATTTCCTCCTTGTATTAATACATGTATCAGAAAATGCTGTGACAATGAAATTTGTTATGGGACCAGTTTCTATCAGGTCTAGAGATGAATCTTATGTACTGGTAAATTATTGGTTGCTTCTCAAGAAAACAGATTCAAGACAAAATCCTCCAGCCTGCATGTACACTTTAGCCAGTGTATGTATATACATGTCTCGGTGATATGGTATATGTTTCAACTCATTTGGTTCTGGAGGCATTTTGACTACTCTCAATCCTGCGATTTCACTTAAAGTGATAGGCTAACATTGTGGAGCTTCAATTTGAAAAAATTGTCAAACTTTGATATCTGAGCTACATAGTAGTGTTCAAATGGACAAATAAACTCCCTACAATACAAAAGTTTGGAAAGTTACACTGCCAATGGCAAGTTATACATGAATAAGCAATAAAACTCGGGGCGAGTTTTATTAAACTAGGTGTACACACAGTAAGTCTATGGGAGGAAATGGGCAAGTGAATCTGGTCAACTTACAATTTTCACTTTTTTTAGAGCACTAAATAATCATTTTGAAATACAATTTTTTTAGGGCGTTATTTTTAGACCTCATCAAAGACACTGGTCGCATGGGGAATCATGCGGCTCAGATTTTTTTTTTAACCGTGGTAAATGTTAGCCAATACCTTTAACATTATGAAGGGTTTTTTCTTCAAAGGAAAAAATACAATATAGTTTGGTCACTTTTTTGGTTTACTATATCGTCTTGCCAATCACAATTGTAAGAAAAAACTTATAATGCGGAAATTGTGTTAAAGTTACAGATTCCGATTCCGGGACGAATAACACTTCAAGATGCAATATATTTTTGACCAGGATATCGTGTAAGGACTCTGCATACTTGGTCGCAATTTACTAAGATTCTTTGCAAGTGCATGTGGAAACAAAGTGGACGAAGACAGGTTCTGCACTCACTTGCTCCTTGGAAATTTGGTCTTGGATGTGAACCAGTCCCACATCTTCAGTGATCTTGCTTGACTTTATCAGGTTCTGCAGAAACTTAGAGTGAACACGGGTATGTTGAGGTGAATTATGCGTGACTACATACATAATTTATATTACTTACAATACAAGGTATTGTAAATGTTTAATTTTAATCTGATGTCTCTCTTCTGTATGTGCATGTTAAAGTAGATTAACGAAGTTGATCCACTTGCAACTAATTTATTCATCTTGTTGTTGTTGCTGCTGTTGTTGTTGTTATTCTTCTTCTTCATCCTTTTCTCCTTTTTCTCCTTTTCGTTTCTGTCCTTCTTCTTCTTCTTCTTCTTTTTCGTCATCTTCGTCGTCATCCCTTTTCCTGATATCTTTAATTGTATCTTTGTTCTTCTTGTTCATCTTATTCTTCTTCCTGTTGTTCTTCTCAGTCGTCGTCTTCTCTTTGTTGTCCTCCTCCTACTCGTATCGTTCTTGTATCTATCTATTTACCTATCTCTCTATCTATTCATCTATCCTTGTGTCTATCAAATTATCTATCTGTATTTCTTTCTACCTATCTCCTTATCGGTAAACTACAATGTTTACTTCGAATTATTGTCAACAACAATACAAAAAGATTTGAGAGTCGTGTGTTTTAACATGTTTAAAGTGAAGTTAAAACATTTCGAAATGTTGTACAGGAACCGTTTGAACCTAACCTATTTTTTTCGAGCTCGAGGCTGCACATTGTAAATCGATATCTGTTTAACTGTCTGATAACGGTACATTCTGTAGGCGTCATCTCAGAGACAATGTCCTCTCTTCGATATAATTGCCACTGATAAACTACATTAACAAGACGGATATTGGATTTTTTTTTGTAGCAAGCGTAATCTGTAGACATTCACACAGTGGTTGTGGATCGCTTGGCAAAACTGAATGTTATCCAGCGTAACAAAAAGCATGAATTTAAAACGTGCAACTACAGAGTATATGGAAATTATAGGAGAATGTCTTGTCTAAGTATTGAAAATTCAGGTGTCTGATGTATCCATTTTAAGGTTCGCTTGGACCTTGGGTTGCCCGTTTCAACACTGGCAATGTGATATTTTAATTGTGTTTCTAAAAGGTTTAAATACACCGTTTATGAAAGTTCAATTTGAAAAGAAGTCAAATGTTTACATGAGGTTCATGATAGTACTTGCATGGACAAATAAGCACGCTGGAATACAAAACTGTGAAAACTTATGTTACCACTGGTAAGATGAAAAACAGTTGTGAATTTAAAATGAGCCTAAGTCTCAGTTATAACACAGCATTCTATGAGGGAAACGGACATTTCAAAACTGGTTACTCACGAATGTTCACTTTTTAAAGCACCAGATAATCGTTTTGAAGTACATGTACATTTTTTTCAGGGTCATCATCTTATACGTTATTAAAGAACTTACAGCATTGATCTTTATGTTGTTCAGATATGTTTAAACTCAAAACATGTTAAATTTTGCTTTAAAGGCATCGTATAGCAATGTGTCTAGTTTAAAGAAAATCTGAGCTACACGATTTCCTCATACTACTAGTGTATCTAATTAGGTCTAAAAATAAAGCCCTGAAAAAAAATGCAGTTCAAACGATCATTATGTGCTTTTAAAAGTGAAAATCATTGAGCGACCATTCCAGTTTTCCTCCACAGACTGATGTGTTGCAGTAATTTTCGTCAGCTGATAATAATTCATGTGCTGATTTTTATCTCTACATATTTTACGAGTGACAGCATAACAGTCAGAAGTTTTGCGTTCTATTCATTCAAACACTGCCAGATATGTCCGATAGCAAAGTTTGACAATTGTTAAATGGTACTTCCACAATGTTTTACAATGTCTTCATTGTAAAGAAGATGATGCCACATTATTTCCCTCCAAAAGGAGAAAAAAGGATCGCAGAGAAGAACGAGTATCTACATTATTATTTAATGGATTTAAGGTGCATTTTGAAGGTGCGTGTGTGTGTGTGTGTGTGTGTGTGTGTGTGTGTGTGTGTGTGTGTGTGTGTGTGTGTGTGTGTGTGTGTGTGTGTGTGTGTGTGTGTGTGTGTGCGTGTGTGTGTGCGTGCGTGTGTGTGTGCGTGTGCGTGTGTATGTGTGTGTGTGTGTGTCTGTCTCTGTGTGTGTCTGTGTTTGTATGGGTGTGTACAAAGTGGAATCAAAGATTTATGAAATAATATTGCATTTATTAAATTGCACTATTGTAGTTCTCATTGCATATCGAGTGAGACGTATAATGAAAGTATCAGGAATTTTTCTTCAAATCCACAAAATCAACACATTTTCCAACAATAGCACTGCACATGGATATGTAGTCTCTTTTTCTATGTGCCATATATTTGATATGTAAATATAATTTTGTTTTTCTTTTTTCCACCTGTGGAGATGGTTAGGGCATGTTTGCCATTATGATACATGTACCAAGTAATATCTTTACCTGAACATGTGTCATAAATAGAGGTACATAAACATATGTTTTACATGTATTAGAAAAAAAATGTTGTTTTACAAAGGACAAACTAGTCTATAAACACGTGATTTTTATCAACAAAATGTTAGCACTGTGATGATAACTGGTCAATAATGATGCTGATAATGCTGATGACGATGATGATAATAACAATTATTTCATCATCATCACCATCATAATTATTACAATAGTACTAGTACTGCTACCTCTACTTCTACTACTACTAGCCTACTACTACTACTTCTACTACTACTACTGCTACTACTGCTACTACTACTACTACCACTTCTACTACTACTATTACGTGTACTGTACTACTACTACTACTACTACTACCACTAATACTACTATTTCTACGACCAAAGCTACATGTACTACTTCTGCTACTTCTACTTCTACTTCTACTTCTACTGTTTTATTACTTTAATTGTAACTACTTCTGCTCATCAACATTACCATTATCACCTTAACTTAATCATAATCATTACAATGGGTTAGATTTATTATTAAAAATATTAATAAAAGTAGTGAAAAGCCTATTATTATTTTACGAAATAATCCATCGATTGACTGGTACAAATTGTACTAGGTGTTAAAAATAATATTTGAAACTGAAACTGTACAGAAATCAAATGGTGTGTGTGAGAGTGTGGTGTTTCGTCCCCACACAATAGACAGTAGCGGTGAACAGCGCACGTAGGAACATTGGTATGCCAATCTCTCACTACAGCCGGGCTAGATAAATGCTTTATTAATATTCATTAGTAGTAGCCTGCTAGATTTATTCACTATCCATAACCATTGTCTAATGCTATTGTGTGGGGACTAGACACACACGCCTACACACAGCCATTCGATTTCTTGTTTAGCAGTTTCAATTTTGTACAGGGGATTGGATATTGAGCAAAATCTGAACCCTAACTTTTTAAAAAAGCATGAATTACATGAAACTGATTATTGATATCGTCTTCAAACCACCTAAAACAAAAATGTTCACTATTATGCTGTAACTATACTCAATGCCAGTATAATCTGTTGTGCAGTTTTTGTGTTATTAATTTTCAAAATTAACAAATATTATTTTTAACACATAGCATTTGACTGAAACACAGCTTTCCCTGAGGTGACTTGAAAGTAAAGTGATTCAATTCCAAATGGTAAACCCTTTCGGTTTTTTCGTTCAGTCTTACTCATCGAGTTGACCCCTTCATTTACGGGGAAGTATACACATCGGCATAACTGCGGAGATACCTCATCAAGATCTACTGATCTCCACATACCGGGCTAGTACTCTGACGCGAGGTTTTTCCTTTTCGTCCATGTATACGAGTTATCGTAAACATTTCGGTATTGCCAATTTATAAAAATTCGTAGTCCCCTTCTTTTTTTTTCCACGAAATATCATAAAGAGAGAGATACACGATAGTTTACGTGGCCTGCTGCATGGATAGTTATTAAAGGGAAATGGCAAGATTGGAAGTAGTCCTCAATTTACGACACAATGCTCCTATAATCAAGTATACTGTTTTAAGTTTTTGATTTGAACATTCCATAGTCATGCATTTCTTCTCTCTGCTGTGCAATTATTATCAGAAAATACCGTGACAGTGAAATTTGTAATGTAGCATTCTCTATTGGATCGATTTCTGTAAGGGATTCAACTGCTCAAGTAAGCAAAGTCAAGACAAATCCTTGCAGTCTGATTATACACTCTAGCCAGTGTATACATGGGTATATGTTTCAATTCACTTGGTTCTCGAGGCATATTGACTTTTCCCATTCATGTCACTGCTTTTTAACCAATTGGGACACCAAATGTATATAATTTTGAGCCTTTATTGGAAAGGACTCCCCACCTCCCAAAATATATATGTATATAATATAGATTCGGAAGATAAACATTTTTTTGAGAGTATGTAAGCTGTCTTTACATAATGAATGCGATCTTGTTTATTGAGGATAGTGTTAAAAAATGAAAAAAAGTGTGTTAAATATAAAACGTGGTTATATATAAACCAAATTATACTGTCGTGACTCGTGAGACATATCACGTGACTTGGACAATAAACATTAGTAAGATAACTGGATTTGAATGAAATTCCCACCAATACTGACTACTTATAACTTCCGACATTTTGCTGCGTGAAATTTCTCAAGTCCATATACAGATACGAACAACTCGAGGAAGACGAAAAGATATACGGGATATATGGGTGCAATGCTGTTACACAATACCTCTGTACTTGAAAACATACTCGCCGACTCGGACACACACATACACAGACACAGACACAGACATACACAGACACTAACACACATACACACATACTCATACACACAGACACACACACATACGCACATACACATACAGACACACACACGCATACACACATACACATACAGACACACACACACCGTCACACACACGCACACACAGATACACACACACCACCACCACCACACACACACACACACACACACACACACACACACACACACACACACACACACACACACACACACACACACACACACACACACACACACACACACACACACACACACACACACACACACACACACACACACACACACACACACACACACACACACACACACACACACACACACACACACACACACACACACACACACACACACACACACACACACACACACACACACATGCGCACCAAATATATCTATAAGTATAACTGAATGCACATTAACTATTTTATTGTATTCATTTTATTGGCTATACATTCGAAATAATTTTACATAATATCCAGACATCTATTATCTATTTATTAGAGTGTTCGCAGCATTTTCTCTGATACGTTCCCATTCCGTGCCTTTTTTAATGGGGGAAAATATCGTTATTGGAAACCAACACGCCTTGCTTGTTAAATGAAACAATTTTAATTGAAATACATATGACGTGGATTAATGTTACCCAAATGTACTTGTTACGAGATTTTACGAATAACTTTAGATTTCCCTACTTTTTTTTAATTTAAGTATAGAAATCCAATTTTTTTGCAACATATTTTAACGATGCGTTATATTTAATTACTTCTCTCGTGATATACTTGCATCTAAATTTCCCCAAACACATCAAAATAACGGTGTTGACAAAAAAGAATGTTTCCTTGATTAACTTGTTAAGCGGACCCGTTATTCGAATTCCCTTTTCCGCAAACGTCGTAGGATTTACACCATCATATATATAAACCTATAACACATGGAATTACAAGTCTTACTATTTCAGACGTGCATGCACATGAGATGCACATGAGATGCACATTCGGATCATAATGTGATAAGAATATAAAACTTGGCAAGTTATACGTGGATATGTAGTGCAATATTATGATGCATTCGTCGATAAAACTTGGCAAGTTATACGTTGATACCTGGTGCAATATTATATTGCATTCGTCAAGATAACTGTCGCAGTGTGTATATAATACCTGCTCAAAATTCACCGTGTAATACCCTATACCTCTCTGCAGTGGCACGGGGGGAAAGCAAGGCATATTGTAAACACTCGCTTCTTCGATTGCATTCTCCCTTGTTTCAACATCGTCTAAACTACGCAAGAAATGACAGACGTGGGTCTTTAAAGCTCAGCGTCTTTTTTTCCTCTGACTTCCGAAGCTCCAGACCCCGAAATTGGGGTCCTCAAAATCAGAGACATTGATTGAAATATTTATTTCCTTTAAATCCTAACAAATACACTTAGATGCGGCAAAGGTTAAGCCTTGGCATTAGACTCATTTGTCAGTGGTTGCGTCTCCAGAAAGAGACCACTACGTCTCGGAATAGACACACAGACACGGTGATGGCACCCCCTCCCCCTCCCTCACGTCAGCACGGACTGGACTGTTCTAGAAAAAAAAATATCGACCTCTCCGTTTGCGTTGCAGATAATTAAATAGAAATGATGTAATTAAGTTTGGTATATATACGAGGAATGATAAACTGAGTGAAAGCTGTTCGGGGGCAGGTATTACCTCGGCTTGTGGTTGTTGAAACGCGTTCTTGTGTACCGTATCAGACGACCGATATGCCCTTTGTGCTACCCATCCGCCATCGCGGGGCTCAGAGAAACTAGAGCCCGCCGGCTGCGGGAGCATTATGTTAGGGTATAGTAGTCAGACGACACTCATAATATCATATCACACCAAATCAATTACACCATGCTTTTGTACACGATAATCTGCCATGTATTTTTGGCGCGAAAAACGATCTTGCATTTCATTATTATCATTTTTTTTTCAGTTGGGTGGTGGCACTCAAGTCAAATTCTCACGACAGTTGTGGTGTCATGTGAGAGAGAGAAGGGAGAAAAAAGGCAAGAAATCCGCAAACCCTCTGCAAAATCGGCTCGAGCCACGTGAATACGATGGAAATTGGTTTGAATTTTAATCAATGTTGGCTTAAGATGGTATATACGATATCACTTACTTCGGCGCGTCGCAAACGATACACGTGTGCACAGTGAACTTGATAGCATGTATGAATTTATTATGGCAGACGACTGGTTTTTTTTTTTCAATCCGCACAGCGCGCGTATGTACGTACGATGTTCCGAGGATGCGGTGACAGTGACGCACGCAAAATGGTAACGTGTACAGGGTTTAGCGAAACACACTTCCGTTTAACCGTTTGCTTCTTGACTTTTGAGTTTTAAACAAACATGGAGCAAGGTTTCCATTGATAACGGGTGCCATGTTGTTGCGAACTTGCGATATGTTTGGAGTACACAAGTACATGCTGTATCAACTGTAGTTGTTGATAAGAATAAAAACACAACAAAATAATATAAAACGACTTAAAAACAAGACTGAGAAAAAACATCACCGTGTTAGAGGAAAAAGTTTGTTATTTTTAAAGCCCAAGTATAGTTTGGTCGATCAGACAATTATTTGGTCAATCTGTCACAAAGTATCCTATTGTTACCCCAGACATCAGAAAACATCCTATCTACTTAAAATTGTTTATAGTGACAAATTATGATATTTAAATTAAAGAAGAGCATCTAGCGCGATTACCTATAGAGAAATCTCTGCCCCCGAGATTTTACATTTTGATTAATTTCTCAAAAATGGGAAAGTGTCAGAGCGAGCAATTTTTCGGGTATTAATATAGGTGTATCTAAAAAACGTAATTGCAAAGAATTTAATTTTTTAAAAATAATTTAGCTATAACTATACTTGAGCTTTAATGGTTAGACAGTTTTGGTATGTGTTCGTGATGACCTGATGTCTTTCAAAAAAAAAAAAAAGGACGCGAAGACAGTATCGACAGAAATCAATAATATCATCTCGAAAGAAATCCGAAAAGCAACAGTATCTCGTAACCCTCACTTGTCGAGTGGATATTGACCTCCTGCACGGGTTGTCTCTGCATAAATTTTCCCGCCCAAATATGCATTCTGTTCTTCTCATGTTGAATTATACAAACAATTGTTTAGCAATTTCGGTGTTAACGCTTTGAAACAAGGGGGGTGATGTCGTGTCGCTTCGCCCGCACCGTTACGTGCCGGACGTGGCGGCATCGATCAGGAGGGATTACCTTACCCATCTCCAAAAACAGGAAAGACAAGGAGGATGAGGGATGATACGGGGCTCCTCGCGATCTTCTTAATGCATCTGACGTCGAAGGTGTATCGATTCTCGAGTGCCTGGCTGCTTGAGACGGAGAATCTGCAGAATCACCTGGAAAACTAGAAGCATATGGCCCGCGTTGGGGGAATAACGATTTGTTTTGTGCCAAGACATGCTGCAACATCCTGTTGGAGACGATTAGATTTCAATTTCACGCATTATCTATAGACTCTAGCCCGAGATATCTTGTTCGTAGTCTACAATGGGATACAGTCTTTTTTTTTTTTGGGGGGGGGGGGTCCAGTTATGAAAGATCGAGGAGGATTATATGGAGAACATGCAGAGGATGACATGTACACTTCAGGGGTTGGCATGAACTGTGTGTGTGTGTGGTGGGGTGGGGGGGGTACGAAGAGTCATGGGGTGGTAAGTGAAGGTAAGCGGCGATAACTAGAGGAGGGGGTCATGTGATGGAGTGAGAGTAAAGTGGGGAAAAGAAAGACGGAGTAACCCCTCCTTTATGTAAGTATTTTATAGACTCTTGACTATTTTAGTTAAAGGCAGTGGATCTCATTTGCAAACATCCCGGCAGACCAGGAAAAGATAACCCATGCCCTTAGGCCATTGTTGAAGGACATGTCAGTGAAATCTGGGGGTCAGTGATTGCATAGAATTTGAAAAATGCAAAAGAAAAACAATAGCCGTTTAGTGTACGTTCTATAGTAGGATTTTTTTTCTCGCGAGAAAAAGATTCAAATCTGAGTCTAACGGTCACTATAATTCCAAAGCTGAGTTTCTAGCTCCTATACTAAATGTTCCCAGATGGCATTTTCTTCTAAATGCCATTCACAATGTAAATTTTTAGGCATGCAAAAGAGATCCCCTGCCTTTAAGTAAAGTTATAGAACGTATAACAGCTGTAGTTACTATTGTGTATAGACGTAGTAGTTGTAATTATACGTAGTAGTACACGTAGTAGTATATACTAAATGTGAAAGTAGCAATAGTAGTAGTAGCAGTAGTAGTAGTAGTAGTCGTCGTCGTCGTCGTCGTCGTAGTAGTAGTAGTAGTAGTAATTGTGGAAGTAGTGGTAGGCTACAGTGCACTCCTGTTATAACGAGCACGGTTATGACGAAATTCCTGTTACAACAAAGTAAAAATTCAGGTCCCCAAATTATCATTTATATATCTTCATATATACTTTTACTGTTTGGTCATAACGAAATTTCTATACAACGAAAGAAAACTACAGGTCCCGAGGACTTTGATATAACGGTAGTCGCCTGTAGTAGTTGTTGTAGTGCTACATGTAATAGTATAGTGGAAGTAGTAGTAGTAATAATAATAATAATAGTAATAATAATAATAACAATGGTAGTAGTAGTAGTAGTAGTAGTAGTAGTAGTAGTAGTAGTAGTAGTAGTAGTAGTAGTGGTGGTGGTGGTGGTAGTGGTAGTAGTAGTAGTAGTAGTAGTAGTAGTAGTAGTAGTAGTAGTAGTATAGTACTAGTAGTAGTAGTAGTTCTGAGGAATATTTTATTGGTAGTAGTCAGTAAGTAGTGGTAGTAGTAAGTAGTAGTCATGGTAGGAGTCACACTAAGAAAAGATAGGCTCAACTCTTGCAACTTTAAAGGTGCAGACCTGTTCAGCGCTGGAGCACCTTATGTGCAACTTTGCACCCTTCAGACCTTAACGATGCGAAGTGCAAGTTTCACTGTAAAGGTCCTAGTGACATTGGCATTTTCTTAGTGTGTAGTATAGCAGAAGTAGTAGTGAGAAGTTTGTAGAAGTAGTTCTATCAGTAAGTTAATTTAGATATAATGTAGTAGTAGACAGTAGAAGTATGAATAGCGTAAGTAAGTAGTAAATTGGCGAGCAGCTGGAGTTGTAAATTAAACCATAACGAAAAGATGAGTAAATATCTTCTACTTGCTGTAGCTTTGAATTTGAATCAGAGAAAGAGTATCCCATGATAAAACCCCAGTCCGTTCCCTTGCAAGTTTCCTGGAATTGTCTTTCAAAAGATATTTCCTTGAGCAGGGGTCGTCCAGTACATCGAGAAACCAGGCAGCTGGGCGAAACCAATAACGTTTTATATCGGCTACAAAAAAAGGTAACTACTATCATCCAAGCTGATGGTTTCGCAAGGGACACGAAAAGGTTTAGTAAAATCGACTGACATATTTCTATTTTGACACACAATTAAATAATCATTTAGCATTTTGTAAAATTCGCAAAATTTTATGAATCATCCATAGTATATAGAAAAAGCAAACTCACTAGGTCAGAAATAATATGTACAATAATTTAAAAAAATCGCTTGTCTTTGTTGTGTGTAAGAGAGAATTAGAAGGTGATCGGTGAGACTATTTCAATGTTCAGATATTATATTTTGTCGGGCTTAATAACAGAGACAGCAGAGGTTAATACATTTGTGCAAGGCTCCAATTTAATTGTTATGAACTATTTATAATCATGAAGGTACATATTAGAGTGGTACCAAATACAACATATTAGAAAATACATAAGTTTTCGAAAATAATTAATGCCTTGTGACTCACTGAGGCAAGATAGCTGCATGATATGATACATAACGACCTTGAATTACCTGGCTAGGCGGATGGTGTTGTATGTCAAGATATAAAACATAGTCTAGATGCTACAATCATAGTAGTCTATGAAAGGAAATATGCAAGTGTAAATCTCAGGTCAAAGACGCTGATAATTTTACTGCATAAGATTATTACCTTTTTATAAAATCTCAAATATCATTGTTGAAATACAATGTTTTCAGGGCTTCGATTATAGACCTATCTCAACACATGAAATCAAAATAAGACTCATTAAGATAGAGCATGAAATATTATGATACCATTATATTTTTACATGTCGGTCATTGTTGAAAAGTGTGTGTCTTGAATATATTTTAATCATAGAGGATCTTATGAGAGAAATTCTTCAAACCCCTAGAATGTATAACTCATGATCCAGGCTGACAGTACACAGTTTTCTGTGAGTGTCTCAGGGAAATGTACATGTATAAATTCTCATTTGAAGAATGGTTTCTCAAAATTGTGGTCACTCGAGGGGTGACTTTGTACTGTCTGGGAAGCTCTGCGTTATATCCGTATCTTGCTAACCTCCACATAACTGTTCTTGTCGTTACTTATGTCTGCATGAATATGTGGTGGAAGTATTTTGTACTTTGTGTGTATACGTTAGAGGCTAGTATAATAGAAAAAATATCGTGGAGTAATTGGGCTTTCTGTATAAGTGTCCCATTATGAATTATTGTTCGAATGTCTCGATAAGCCTATAAAGTTTGAAAGTACGCTTATTTAATATCAGCCCAAGAACAACCATTATGCAAAAACCGCACATTATCATCCTATCAACGTAGTTGTGTTTGGATATTACTTGTCAATACTAAACGGAAGCGACAGAAACAAATGTAAGTTATGGATTGCGTACCCACGATATTTACTTGTATTTTCTTGAGTAAGCCACTGATTTAACTTATCGCACCCGTTGTAACGCTATGTTTTCACATCGTTAACTTTCTCGAAATGCATCTGTTACGAGGCCCCCTTCCTGTTTTTTCCTCCTTTTCACACGATAATTATATGCGCTCGCAAGATTGCGATATAGCAATTCATTTTGTCAACCCGACAGAACAACACACGTGGTTCAGTCCCAACCAAAAAGCCTTTCTACTCCACTCTATCGGGTCCGACGGAGACCCATCGCTGCGCCGGCCTCAGATATCGCGTTAGTTCGGTCGACACGTGCCGAGTTTACGGGTCGAGCTACCACAATACGGCGAGAGCTGAAGATTGGTCACGGGAGAGCATTATTATTACGTCAATTTCTACAATTTTTGGCGTAGTTTATTACAAAATTCATTTCAACATATACTGTGTTATGGACAGAAAGAGATGCTTATTCTTATGAATCATAAATTTCTTTCGGAGTACAAAAAATAAACTGTCCTTATTACGCGGAGATATTTACGAGACTTTTTTGCAATTTTATAATAACGTAAATAAACTTACAACACTAAAGTCGCAGCCTAACGATTTTTTGATATAACTGAAGAAGATTTATCATCTTGTGTCTTCGTTCCACGACGACCGTAACTCTGGAAAACAAAATCAACGACAGCCTCACCCTAAGAAGAAAGCTATGCACTACACCTTGTAATATCCTAGGGACACTATCATGTTTTGTTGATTTTGCTCATCCCCCCCATGGTTTGATTGGTTGTAGGAACAAACAAATTCGCAAGTGTTAGCTCCATGACATGCTATATCACCAAAAGACAACTGATTTAAGTACATCTTTTTCACGTTACGCAAATCATAATGAGTTTAAGCGAATCATTTTAAAACTGATACTTACTTAAACTCGTACTATTATCCGTAGCTGCAGTTTGTTCTTGCTTCTTTGATATCACAAAAGACAAGTATATCTATGAAAATCATACTCAGGTCATGCAGTATCAGTAGTGCCGACCGTTGCCCAACAACAGTGGATTATATTGAATATTCCACTGTTAAGATAAATCTAATTTGTCCTAACGACTAAACCGTTCCCGGCACCAGGTTGCATGCACCGTTTGCATGAACTTGGAAGCCACATAAAACCGAGAGCGGGATTCTCACTGAGCATCGTACAACATTTATCTGTCATCTGAGCAATAAAATGTGAATAGATCCTGCTCCGTATAAAACACACAAAATCCAACATGCTAAATTCTTGGTGACGCACTGCTTCGTTTCGGTAAACGGGATTGGGAAACAAACATGAATATAAAGAGAGTGAAATTTTTATATATGGCCATTCCTTAACCTTTCAAGTATGATAAATAATTAGAAATATATTAAGGATTTATCTACTTTTAAATTATTGGCTCTTTTACATATAGAGATGAATCTAAACAGATATAATCGGCCTGCATTGTATAGATGGCCTTGAAATGGTCGGTATTTAATAGTCTAATACAGCTTCATGGTACTTGTAACACACATAGTCGCGCATAGACGACGCATGTTAAATGGTCTATTACATCCTTAGCGATGAATAAACGGAGTAATAATCAAAGTGGTTATTTACTCTTGTTAAGTGAAACTTAAATACATTTTTTTCGACAATCTATCTATACACATGATAAGTCAGATAATTATCTGTTGAATAATTGAATCTTTCATGCTCAAAGGTAATAATTTAATATTGAAGAATGATGAGTGATCAATCAAACAACAACAATATATAAAATATAAAATATATAATAATAACATAATAATATAACATTAATATTTTTAATATAAAAATAATAATAATAGATACTACTACTACTACTAACTATACAACCTTCTTCTTCACTACTACTACTACTATTCTACTACTACTACACTACTTACTCAAAGTAAATAATAATAACAAAGTACAAACACCATGCTTATAGAGCGCATGACATATTCTGGGCAAGTTCTATGCGCATATAGAAAATCAGAAAAGGGATTAGAGAGGTACCTGGATACCGATACCGGTTCAAGATATACCAGCGATTTAAACGTATGTTTTCAAAGCGTCTTAAAATCATCTATTGTATAATACTCAGAGAATCTGGGAGTACGTCTCATAAAATTGGAGCAGTGTGAGCAAAGCTCCGTCACCATATGTTGGTTAGAACTGTACGACAATAATGTAATACATTTTTTCTCCTAGATCGAGCGATTCTTTGTGGTTTGTACACAGCTGAGAAGTTCACTCAGATATGACGGAGCAGTCGTGAAAGCATTCATAAGCTAATAATATTATATGAATGAATTATTAACACAATCGAGAGCAGTGACAGTTGATCCAGTGCAAGTCTTGCAAATAGGTGATATGGAATTTGCGTTTTGTGTGGCGAGATACTAGTTTGAGGGCTGCGAGTTCTGAATACTGATTACTCTAGCAATCCGCTTTACAATAGACTTCTTAAAAACTGCACTTGTAATTAGCCAGCCTAAAGGCAGGCGACAAGTTAGCCAAAAAAAAAAAAAAAAAAAAAAAAAAAAAAAAAAAAAAAAAAAAAAAAAAAAAAAAAAAAAAAAATACTACTAGACATAGTTGTTGTTCTTCATCAAGCTTATCTAGGACAGAACATAAGGGCCATAGGGTCCTAGGCTAGCGAAACTTGACTTCACAGAGGAAGCGTAGGCGTCTCCATAGTAAGACAGTAAATTAAACTATACTAAATTGCTTAGCCTCTCATTGGGCTAAAAAAAAATCCCTATATATCTAGATGTAGCGATTATAAAACTAATTGAAAATCGAAAAGATTACTTTGTTATAGATAATAAGTGCAGATTAACCAGCAATTAACTACGTTTAAATCTGTCACTTGTTATAACGTCTTGTTACGTGTAACGTCTAGCGTTAAATTTGGAGCTTTTGGCGCTGTTCGTTTTTTTCATAATATAGAATGAAAAGAGCTGATACGATAATGACGGGAAGAGAACTTATTTTGCGTGAGATCATGCTAATTTTGTCAAATGTTTATCTCATTAAAATTTCGTTTCATTTTATTATTTCCAAAGATTATAACACCATATAAAAAATGCAAGTTAAGCGGATATATTCGTTATCAAAACAATACCAATCTCGTATGTACACAAGTAACAATATTAACTACAAAATTCATATTTTATATCAATATTGTTTCATCCTTTACAATACTATCATTATTTAATAGAGAACGAATAATAAGTAAATTTTTTTATAAACGAATTACAAATCATTGATAATAGAAACAAGCGCATCCTTTATGACAAATAATTGAATGGAAACAC
>JZLH01S0597755.1:105620-120469 GCA_001188425.1 Eucidaris tribuloides
TGTGAATCAGAAACCGGCAAAAATTTCGAACAAAACCCAATAGATAGTTCACAAACAGAGATTTATTTTATTATTATAGTAGGCTAAAATGACAGTGTATGGAGGAAAACATGTATTGTAAATTGGGTTACTCAATAGATAGAAAACAGCAATAGCAAATGTAAGAGCAATTGTCGTCGGAGCAATTGTCACACTTTAAATAGCAAATGTCGGAGCAATTGTCGGCGGAGCAACTGTCGACAGAGCAAATGTGGTAGGAGCTATTGTCGTCGGAGCATATGTCGTCGTAGCAAATGTAACTTTGAAGCAAATGTCGTTGGAGCAATTGTGGCACCTTAGGAGCAATTGTCACTGGAGGAAGTTGTCGTGGAAGCAAATGTTGCCGGAGCTATTGTCGCCGGAGCATATGTCGTCGTATATCAATGTCCTAACTTTGGAGCAAATGTCGTAGGAGCAATTGTGGCACCTTTGGAGCAATTCTCGTCGGAGCAAATGTCGTCGGAGCAAATGTCGCCAGAACATTTGTTGCACCTTAGGATTTATTGTCGCCGGAGCAAATGTCGCCGGAGACAATTGTCCCAGAGTAATTGTCGCCGGAGAAATGTCCGCCGGATGGACTTTGTCCGCCGGAAGATTTGTCGCACCTTAAGGAATTACTTGTTGCCGGAGCAAATGTCGCGAGACGCGCACATTTTGTTGCACTTCAGGTTTATTGTCGGCCGGAGCAAATGTCGCCGGTAGCAAATTGTCGCTGGAGCAAATGTCGGCGAGCAATTATGTCGCCGGCAGCATTTGTCGCCGGAGACATTTTTGTCGCACACTAGGGAATTATATGTCCGGCCGGGAGCAAATGTCGCCGGAGCATTGTCGCCGCGAGCAAATGTCGCCGCCGAGAATTATCGCCGGAAGTCCTTGTCGCCGAGCTTTGTCGCACCTTCGGAGCAATTGTCGCCGGGAGCAAATGTCGCCGGAGCAATTGTCGCCGGAGCAAAATATCGCCTGGAGCAAATGTTCGCCAGAGAAATGCTCGCGCAGGAGCATTGTCGCCGGGAGCAAATTGTCGCCGGAGCAAATATCGCCGGAGCCATTTGTCGACCGGAAGCATTGTGTTTCGCCACCTCGGGAGCAATTTGTCGCCCCGCGCAGCAAATATCGCCGGGGCCGGGCATTTGTCGCCGGAGCAATATCGCCGGAGCACAATGTCGCAAGAGGCAAATGTCGCGGAGCATTTGTCGTCTCGGAGCAAATGTCGCCTGGGGATTTGGTTCGATGGATGCAAATGTCGTCGGAGCGATTTTGTCGCGGAGCAAATGTCGCGTGGCATTTGTCGCAATTTCGGAGGCAATTGTTCGTTCGGAGCATTGTCGCCGGAGGGCATATGTCATGGACCCTATACTTAATGTTCCCAGATGGCTTTTTCTTCTAAATGCATTCACAATGCTAATTTTTAGGCACTGCAAAGAGATCCCCTGCCTTATACAGTAAAGTTATAGACGTATATACAAGCCTGTTGTTACTCTTGTGTTATAGAGCGTCATGTAGTTGTAATTATAGTAGTAGTACACGTCAGTGTAATACTAAATTGTGAAAGTAGCACATAGTAGTAGTCTAGCAGTAGTTAGTAGAGTAGTAGTAGTCGTCGTCGTCGTCGTCGTCTTAGTAGTAGTAGTAAGTAGTAGTAATATGTGGAAGTAGTGGTAGGCTACAGTGCACTCCTGTTATACGAGCCACGTTTATGACGAACATTCCTGCTTACAACAAGTTAAAATTCAGGTCCCAACTTATCATTTTAATCTTCTATGAAGAGCTTAGTTCAAACGGCGCTAAATCCATTTTCACCAAAATGAGTTACTTAAATCAACCATTTTGTTACCTACTTATCTTGTACAGATCCAAAAATTTTGGAATCACAATTCGGGACGAGCAAGTACGAAATATCTGGGCGTTATAGTTTTACTTTTCCATTAGACGCCGTGTACAAAACTCAGGCAAAGATTGCATTTTCTCCGCAGGTTCTAAAGTGAGATTTAGCGCCTTTTTTGAGGAATTAACGCTCTTTCATATATACTTTCTGTTTGGTCAATAAAGAACTTTCTAATACAACGAAAGAAATACAGGTCCCGAGGACTTTTGATATAACGGTAGTCGCCCTAGTAGTAGTTGTATGTAGTTGTACATGGCCTAATAAGTATAGTTGGAAGTAGTGTACGTAATAATAATAATAATGTAATTAATATTAATAACATGGTAGTAGAAGTTGTAGTATTTAGTGTGTAGTTAGGTAGTAGTAGTAGTAGTGTGGTGGTGGTGGTTGGTAAGTCGGTAGTTAGTAGTAAGTAATGTAGTAGTAGTCAGTTAGTAGTGTCGGTAGTAGTAGTGTGTCATGGTTAGGATTACACCACTAGAAAATAGGGCTCAACTTTGAACTTTAACAGGTGCAGACCCTGTGTCACGCTGGGAGCACCTTTATGGGTGCAACTTTGCACCTTTCAGACCTTAATGATGCGAAGGTGCAAAGTTTCACCTGTAAAGGTGCTCCTAGTGTGACATTGCATTTTTCTTAGTGTGTAGTAGTAGCAGAAGTAGTAGTAGAAGTTGTAGAAGTAGTTCTATCAGTAGTTACTTTAGATATAGTAGTAGTAGTAGTAGAAGTAGAAGTAGCGGTAGTAGTAGTAAATTGCGAGCACTGGAGTTGTAAATAAATCCAAACGAAAAGATGAGTAAATATCTTCTACTTGCTGTACTTTGAATTTGAATCCAGAGAAAATGTATCCCCAATGATAAAACCAGTCCTTCCTTGAAGTTTTTGGAATTGTTTCAAAGATTTTCCGCGGTCGTCAGTCTCAGACCCAGCTGCGAAACCAATAACGTTTTTGATATCTACAAGAAAAAGGAACTCTTTTCATCAACTGATGGTCCAAAAGGTAAACGACTGACATATCATTTTACACAATTAAAGAATCATTTACATTTTGTAAAAAGAACAATCTTAGAATCATCTCATATAATTAGAAAAGCAACTCACAGGTGTCAGAAATATATGTACATAAGTTTAAAAAAATCGCTTGTTTGTTGTGTGTAAAAAAAGAAGGTTCGTGGACTATTTCATGTTCAAAATTATATTTTGTCGCTTATAAAGACACAAGTTAACATTGTGAAGCTCCAATTTAATGTTAAACATTTATATCTGAGGTACATTGAGTGGACAAATAAACATATTAGAAATACAAAGGTTTCGAAAGTTATGCCGCCACTGGCAAGATCTGCATGTATAAACATCACCCTTCGAATTACTGCTGCGGTGGGGTAGTAAAATAGTCTAGATCTACATACAGTAGTCTATGAAAGGAAATATGCAAGGTGAATCCGGTCAACCTGAATTCTCATAGATTATTACTTTTTTTAAATCTCTAAATAATCATTTTGAAATACAATGTTTTCAGGGCTTCGATTTTAGACCTTATCAACATGATCAAAGACATTAAGTTAGAGCATGAAATATTATGTAGCTCATATTTTTAACTGTGGTCATTGTTAACGTGTGTCTTGAAATATTTAACAAAATCTTAATGGAAGAAATATCTTCAACCCCCGAATGTTATAACTCATGATCGTAAGCAGTTTCATGTTGTTCTCGGGAGTTGACTGTAAAATTCTCATTGAAGAATTCGTTCAAAATTTGGTAACTCGGGGTGAACTTTGTACTGTCTGGAAGCTCTGCGTATACCGTACTTGGCTAACAACATAATGTTCTGCGGTTACTTATGTCGTGAAAGTGGTGAAGTTTGACGTGTGTATACGAAGCAGAGATATAAAAAATATCGTGGCAGTAATGGGCTTTCTGTATAGGTGTCATTATGATTATGTTGAATGTCTCGATATACCAAAAGTTTGAGTACCTCAAACGGCCAAGACACCATGCAAAAACCCACTATTCATCTACAACGTTGTTGGTTTGTATACGTGTCAATACTGGAAGCGACAGAACAAATGTAAGTTAGGATTGCGTACCACGATTTACCTTGTATTTTTCTTGAAGTAGCCACTGATTTAATTCATCGCCTCCGTTGTAACGCTATGTTTCACATCGTTAACTTTCTCGAATGCATCTTTTACAGGCCCCCGTTCCTGTTTTTTCCTCCTTTTCACACGATATTATCGCCGCAAGAGTGCGTATGCATTCAGCCCGACCAGACAACACACGGGTTCGCAGTCCTCACCAAGAAAGGTCCTTTTCTACCCCTTCGGAGTCCGACGGAGACCCCCGGCTGCGCCGCCTCAGAACCCGGGTCGACACGGTGCCGAGTTCACGGTCGAGCTACCAACAAACGGCAGACTGAGAGGCAACGGAGAGCATTATTTTACGTCAATCCCAATTTTTGGCTCACAATTCATTGTATTTTATGTGATATAATACAATTTGAAGAATGTGGTTTTATGATTTTTTTTCTTTCAACCGAAATATTGTGCACACAATAGATAAATTGTATTCAACGAATTTGTTCAATTCGATTCACAAATCACAACCATTTCGATGAACAAGTGTAATACGTTAAAATATCAATATTTAAGAAAAGCAGAGAGTATACGCAACGTGTAATAGCGTTTGATCCCTTGTGATAATTGGGTGTGAAATTCAAAAATAGGCATTCACAATTGTTACTGTGAGTGAATTGAAATGCTTTATGTATTTATTGCTGGATTCACTCACAGTAACAATTGTGAATAAATCCTGCGTTATACTGAGGAATTTTGTCTAAAATATACAGCTATCACCAGTGTGGATTTTTACTATAATCATTTTTTTTTAGGGGGGGGGGTATATGGGTGGTGAGTGGGGTGACCTGATCTAAATCTCAACCGATACCACATTTAAAGGTATTGGAGTAGCATTTACCGTACCCTAACTTCGCATAATAGGCCCAATACCTCTGAGTAAGTGTCAATGTACAAAAAAACCCTTTAAATCAATGCAATTGGTCTCATATGTTCACGAACCATATACATATAATCAAAGTGAATAATTCTTTAAAACTGAAAGTATGTTTGGTGATACAGTTTGACATTTCAGCTTATTTCTTTCAGAAACGTGATTACTAAAATAATATCTATTTTCCTCTTGTCTGTCATTTCCCTAACCTCTGTTTGTTTTAGATGATCTTTACTTCTTTTTTCTTGCCTTATGCACCCGGTAATCAAAGTTTAAAAATCATTGTTTATCAGCGTTTCCGGTTTAAAAAGATCTGAACCACGCGATTCTTCATGCTGCTATTGTCTCTGATTAGGTCTAAAAATGAAGTCCCGAAAATTGTACTTGAACACGATAATTATATGCTTTAGCAAAGTGAAACTAAGTGAACCATAACTTTCTAAACTTTATAGAGGGTTTATTTGTTCATTCTAACACTATCATGACACCTTTTTTTTAAATCGAACTTTCACAATGTTAAACGATGTCTTTAACTTTTGAATTTTATATTGATGTATTTTATTTGATGAAATGTCCAAACAATGAACAATGATTAATAGATTTGCACTTTCCAAATAGTTGCTTCCCCATACATGTACCTCGTAAAGACACTAACGAACTGTTACTCCAATGATGTGAACTGTTTCGTCCTTAACATTGCACTTTGGACCTGAAGACAAAGTGAACTTAAAAATCGTATTTGTAACTTGGGTATAAGATAGTAAATTATTATTACCCATTTTACAACTTCATATAAAACAAATAAGTAACTAACCCCTTTTAACATACAATATATTTTTAACAAATACAAGTTTGTGCAAAATAATTTGGCAAGAGTGTTTCTACACTCATTGACTAACTTCTGTGTGAAAATGTGATTGGTCCGTTGGGTCATGCATGAATGAGCATGCATTAAAGGTGAAAATGTCACTTTTCAAAAGTCACATGAGTATGCCAAAATTATGGTAAATAATGACATTTTTTCCTTTATTTATAAAGTGTGCTCACTCAACCATGTCATGGTTACAACCTCTTATGTTCGTACAACACGTAAAGATACATTTTGCTGAAAAAATTCGGATTTAAATTTTTGGCAGTAAACTTAATGGATTTTACAATTTCAAAATCGAGAAAGGGTGGCTCACCGAAGCGTAAATATGCAAAAAGTGCCAAAGGACATATGAGAGGATCAAACGATAGATGACTAACATAAATAGCTATTAATCATTCACCAGAAACAGAATTTTTCAAAATCCTGCATCAGAAACCCCCCCAAAATGACCCTTGTGACTTTTGAAAAGTGACTTTTTGCTTGTAATATGTGCTCACCCATGCATGACTTGACGGATCAACCACATTTTCTCACAGAATTTAGTCAATTAGTGCAGAAACATCCTTGCCAAATTATTGTGCTCAACACCGTTCTTTTTTAAAGTTATAGTATTTTGAAAAAGGGGGTAGTTACTTTTTTGTTGTGTTTATATTTGAAACATAAAGCAAATTGTTAATGACACAAGTTTACGATGACCGCAGTAAAAAAAATAGTTACCATAATCCTCCATGCCCTGAAAAAATGTATTTCAAAATGATCATTTAGTGCCTTCAAAAATTGAAAATCTATGAGTACTCAGGTTGAACGGATTCACCCTGCTCATTTCCACTCATAGACTGTGTACATCTAGGCCTATTTCATACTGCATCGCAGTGGTAATTCCAAGGGTGATGTTTATTCATGCATATCTTTCCAGTGGCGGAATAACTTTCCAAACTTTTGTATTCTAAGATGTTTATTTGTCAATTTGAGCACAACTATGTAGCTCAGATATCAAAGTTTGACAATTTTAAATAATAAATGTTAACTTGTGTCTTTAAATACATAGATTGTGCTATGCCATAATCGTGTGTAGAGGTAGTTTTGAACTGTACGCTCTAAAGACCAAAACCATAGTCAGATAGTGTGAACTCGAAGTTTTCACACAACTCACTCCTCCCATATTGCATATACCCACTGCGGAGACCGTTGGTGCTTGGCGCATTCCACCATGCAGGACGCACGTTCAATAATCTTCCGATATATTCCATTTAGGTTCCCAGCGTGAATTTAATGTGTCGATGATAAACTATAAATTGACTTTATTGTTCTTTTTGACCCAAGGGGCATCCCATACTAAAAGTCATTCCACATCTCCGGAGTTCATGTGAAACGCTGTATGGAGTGATGGATCTTGGACCGTGATTCTTCAAGGCATTTATGCCATTGTGTCTGGAACCGATAATAGAGAGCATTCTGTATTGGGACTGGCGGCGTTAACAAAAAAATTGGGAACGATTCTATTTGAAATACAATGCCAGTCCCATGAATATTACGAAATGTGTATGGCGTGCGACCGAGTGCAATTATAATGTTGTTAACATTCATCAACTTCACGATATTTTTTCTCGTTTGTATACCAGGATGGCTTTCGATATTATTTTGACTTGTTTGCACATTTCCATGTTAACATTTTTTTTTTCAAACCGCTGTCATTCAAGTTTAGCTTTTGTAGCTGGTTTAAACAAAAAATGATTTTTTTTTGCTAGTGTTTTTAGATAGACCTGTGTGATCTATCAATGTCCTGAAAATAGTTCGCTCTGGACTCTTCCATTTTGAGAAACCACTCAAAATGTGAATTTGGTCGGGGGGGGGGCTCAACATTTCCCATAAATGTACATGCTACTACCTGCTCTCCGATAACATCACAATTTGTCACTATAAACAATTTTCAGTACAGGTTTGAGGTTGTTTTCTGATGTCTGGGGTGACAATAGAATACTTTGTGAAGATTGGCAAAAAAGTTGTCTTATCGACCAAAACTATACTTGGGTTTAAAGCCCAGTTTTAGTTTTGGGGATTTTTTTTTGAAAGCTTTATGCCCAAAGGTCATATTACACCAATAACAGATTCTGTAATGTCTTTGGTTTTTTTTTTAAATTGATTAATCGAAAAAATCTCGGCGGGGGGGTGCGAAGAGTTTTCGATTAATTTCACATTATAGCATCAAGGTTAATAATGATGTAAAGGTTATATGAGTTATACCTCATCAGAAAGAGTAGAGTGAAATATAGCGTGAAACATAGTCGAAAACCTCGGGGTCCCCCCCCCCCCGAGATTTTTCATTAATTAATTAAAAAACGAAAGACATTCAGAATCTGTTATTGGTGTGATATGACCTTTCGGCATAAAGCTTTCAAATAAAAAAAAAAATCCCCAAAACTGAACTTTGGCTTTAAAGAGAGTTTTGCTAAACATAATATGATTAAAATTGTCGACCAAGTCATTGTCTGGTTGAGTTTTAAAACATTTAAAGCACTTAGGAATATCTAACAATTTAAGCAAAACTTAACAATTTTATCGTAGCGACACCATAACAATCTTGCTATCTAAAGATATGATAATAACAATAATGAAAATAATGATAATAATAATAATAATAATAATAATAATAATAATAATAATAATAATAATAATAATAATAATAATAATAATAATAATAATAATAATAATAATAATAATAATAATAATAATAATAATAAAAATGATAATAATAACACATCTAGCTGCCATAGTTTCATTCTGAATTTGTTTTGACAAGTTTGGTTGAAATTATAGCAAAATCATTATAATATTTATTTTTTATTGGGAGAAAAAAAATGCCGCATGAACGAAATGAGTGGAAACATAGGCCTATATCAATATTATTTTCACATTATTTTCTTTCCATGATTAAGTTAAAAGGGTTGTTGTAAATTCATTTAAATTCAATGATCACATTCTCTGTCACTTTAATACTTTATTTTACCCCCAAGTGTCAACAGCAATGACATACTCGTAAAAACTGCTCAGCATATTGCAACAATGTCAAATGATGTAATTCAGATTTATCCCAAAACTGCTTACAAATTTTTGCCTACCATCAATCAACAAAATATTTATAGTGTTCAATTTCCGAGTTTTAAATAAATGTATTTCAAATGTGTGTTCCAAAAAGAGGAAGACTTTAGTTGTTAATGAGGTAAAAAGATGAAGTACCATGTGTAAGTCTTGCCATTTGACAGCTTATGTAGAGACAACAATGAGAAAAAAGTTGAAACTTCATACATAGAAGTGTTTCTTGAAGAATTCTTCGCAACCGAACCTCCCCCGGAATGGGGGGGGGGGGGGAGGGCAGTTACCACATGAGTCGTCTCTAATACCAAACACATAATGGAAAATAAGAAGACACTGTTATATGCAGTATATATCATGCTATCTAAATATCTATACCGATTCTAAGCGATTATTAAGTTAAAATAAAAATTGACAAGGAAATCATTACAAGTCTCTTGATAACTAGTATTATGTTTCAGTACAACGCTAAGTACAAGTACAACGCAGTACAAGTGAGGAAAAGTGTATGTATCACGTACTTGTATGCCTAGGCCTATATAAAACGTGTGTATGCATGTATTTTATTGCATGTATGTACGGTATGTAAATATGTATGTATGTATGTATGTTTGTATATACATGTATGTATGTGTGTGTATGTATGCATTTCAACTGTATGTAGTTATCTATCCATTTATCTAGCCATCCATCTATCTAGCGATCTATCTATCTATCTATCTATCTATCTATCTATCTATCTATCTATCTATCTATCAATATATGCATCTATCTATCTATCTATCTATCTATCTATCTATCTATCTATCTATCTATCTATCTATCTATCTATCTCTTAGTCTATCTATCCTTCCATCTATCCTGCCATCTATCTATCTATCTATCTATCTATCTATCTATCTATCTATCTATCTATCTATCTATCTATCTATCTGTACCTATGATTATTCTAACTTTTTTTTCTTTAGTCTGTACCTGAAGCCATGGTTTGGATTTATGCACAGTTTGCACTTGCCACTTGCACATCATACATGGATATCTCCGATTCCTACAGAAGGAAAATAAAAAACCATGGTTCACCCTGACAGCAAGTTGGTTTTAATGAAAGCAGAACAATGAGAGAAACATATTAATGAAAGTTTGGCGAAAATCCACCAAAGAATAACAGAGTTATGAAGTTTCAAAGTTTTAGATTTGTGACGTCACATGCGAACAGCTCCCCATATGTCATATAATGTAAATTCCATAAATTGCAATTTTTTAATAGTTCATGATAATTGAATGCGGTTTTTTCGTAGTTGCAATATATTGAATGCACAGGTAAAATCATTTTCAAATTTCTGAGAAAACGGCACTTTTATGGAATTTATATCACATGACATATGGGGAGCTGCTCGCATGTGACGTCACAAATTTAAAACTTTGAAACTTCATAACTCTGTTATTCCTTGGTGGATTTTCGCCAAACTTTCATTAATGCGTTTCTCTCATTGCTCTGCTTTTATTAAAACCAACTTAATGTCAAGGTGAACCTTGCCTTTAAGGTAATTACACGCAAATAATATACATGTAGTTACTTAACACACGTACATCACGACCTGACGATGGACGTATTGACGTCAAACCTTGACTCTTTTTTGCAATGTTTGCACACATTTTGGAAACACCTTGTTTTGGTATGTGGTCCTCAAAACATGTTTTTTGAATGATTAAAAGAGAAGAATGTTTGAACCATGTTATAAAGTTTAACGTTTGTCACCTCGTCCTAAATCTGTCCCCCAAAACGTGCTTACTTTTTGATTTATAACAATAACATTGGGATGTCGCATCAGTTACTCCGATAGCCTTCCCCTACCCCATAAATACAAGCCGTTTTTTTAAAACCCTGTCTTGTTCTGAAATCTCTTCCGCCTGTGTTTCTTTCTTCGCACAAATGTTCATCACGGTGGGCTGTTGCCATAGCAACGGGGACAAAATGGATGGCTGTTCTTCCATCATGTTCAGACAGGCGTTGCGACGTACGCCATCACTGCTGCTTTTTCCCCCTGATCATTTCAAAGGACAAGGAAGTATGGAAGATTTGTGTGAAGTTGGGTGGCCCATTTGAGGAAGAATACACGACGATCCGAAGTTTATGCCATTTATCAAAATGGTATATAGACAAAGTCCCGTAGTCTTCAACTTCGTTATTGATTCTCGGGGTTTCCTGAAGAATGAAAGGCAATGAAAGATCGAGGAAAGTTGACCTTCAGTAATTTTTTTGTTTCATCGCATTTATCACAGTATGGCAGCATGCGATGCCATTATCATTGGCATTACAGATATCGCTATCATTATTATAGTACTATCTCCATCATCTCCATCATCTCCACCACCATCATCATCGCCGCAACCACCATCGATTACTCATCACTATCACCATCATCATCATCATCATCATCATCATCATCATCATCATCATCATCATCATCATCATCCCCGCAACGAACATCAATCACTCTCACTATCACCTTCATCATCATTATCATCATCATCATCATCATCATCCCGCAACGAACATCAATCACTCTCACTATCACCTTCATGATGATGATGATGATGATGATTATCATCATCATCATCATTATCATTTTCTACCATCACCATCAACACCATCATCATGATCATCCCAACTGACCCCAAACCCCACTACCAACACTACCACCACCACCACCACCACCACCACCACCACCACCACCACCACCACCACCACCACCACCACCACCACCACCACCACCACCACCACCATCACCACCACCACCACCACCCCAACCCTACTGTAAACCACCTCTACCATCATCATTGCCACCACAACCACCACCACCACCAGGAGTACCAGCATCGTTATCATCTTCTGATCATCTTCTGTCATCATCATCATCAGCAGCAGCAGCAGCCAGCAGCATCACGATATTTTCACCAATCATCATCAGCATTGTAATCTAGAACCATTCGTTGTAATCTAGAACCGCATTATTAGAAATTATCAGAAATTATGTAAATTATTTTCACCCAATGGTGATTGATATCAGCATGAAGGTACATCATATCAGCTACATACTTCATACACAATCTTTTATCATGTACAATCCTTTACACATCCACTCACCAATTGTTTCCATATAGCGTGACAGCAGACCGCAATTTCCTATCACAGTTGCACTATCACCCACAATTCTGTATGTATATTATGCGAAACATCCCTAAATAAAAATGCCAGATATATACCCAATTCTATTTCCTGGACTCACTACTTACTTCTATGAGTCCCGCTATAATCAATCAGTTTGTCACGCGGTATGCTCTTTTTTTGGGTCAATATGGCTTACTATTCTCTAGTCTCGGTTCCAGACCATGCGACTTTTTTCCATTCCCAGAGTCCTAGTACACTCCCTCTCCGATTTTGTCTACCTTCACTCTGCCTAATCTACATCAGAAAACTAGTCTTTGTTCAAGACAGTTTACAGATGATAGTAGGCCTAATTTCTCTACGAAAATGATAAGTTCTTGCGTCTGGAAGCCAGACTAACTATTCTCCATCCCTGATCCAGTGAGAGAACACCTCGTTATCTGCGACCCACTTTCCGGACACTCTTTTTTTTTTCCTACCACAAGTGGGACAAGCGCGCGCTAAGTAGTAGAGGAAGGAAGTTTCGGTGTTTGTTACTTCCATTCGCATCGATCATACCCCCCCCCCCTTCACGGCCCAAACAATTTAGATTAAAAGAGAGAACAGAGCTAAGATTGATGATTGATGATCAAATGATAAACGCAACGGCCACATGTATGTGCAAGCGAATTACATCATTGAATTAGTTATGTGTCCTCTTCTCAATTAAGGAATAAATCCGATGTGCCAAGATTTCCTGGTATAGGCTCGAAACGCAGACACATGTATGTGAAAGGGAATTATAACATTTGTACTTTAGTGCAGGAAACACTCAAGTCAATGAAAACATCGAAACAAGGAGGAAATTACGATTATGTGAAATCAAATTATATGTTGATGTAGTTTTGATCAAATGCGAAAAACCCCCAAAACATATTATGCTTTTTAAAGCCAAATGCATCTTTTTTGCATGCTAAAAATTAGAATTGTGTAAAATCAAAGCCCATTCAGGAAGAACATACAACCTGAGACCCTTTAGATAAAGCAAATACCTTTGGAGTAAAGTATAGCCGCTGACAGTTTTTAGACTCTTTATTTGATTTTTTTTCTCGCGAGACAAAAATACCTACCATAGAACGATGTACAGTAAACTGGCATGCTGTTTTTTTTTTCGCCATCTTTCAAATTCTGACATGTAATTACTGACCCCCAGATTTCACAGACATGATCTTTCATAGTAAATTATATAGGCCTATTTATTTTTCAATTTCTTGTTTAGCCGCTATGAAACTTTTATTTAGTATGTAGCGCTTATATACAAACATATGATTATTTATTATCAATTATTATTATTCATTATTATTATATTATTATTATTATATTATTGAGTAAGTCAGTGAGGTAGTAGTAGTATATCGTATAGTACGTTAGTAATGATCAATAATAATAATTAATAATAATTAATAATATAATAAATATAATAATAAAATAATAATAATAATAATAAATAATAGATATAATCATTATTATATATCTATTATTATTGATCATTACTATTTATTATTATTATTCTTTGTCATTATTATTATTATCCTTTCTATTATTCTTATTGCATTATTATTGATATTGATTATATATTATTTCATTCATTATTTTTATTATTCTTAATTAATTATTATTATTACTATATATTATTATCTATTAATTATTATTATTTTATTACTTATTATTATTATTATTATTATTATTATTATTTCTATTATCATCACTCAAATTTATCAATCGCCTAAGGATTAGTTATCTTTCCTGGTCTGCTGGGATCTGTGCAAATGATATTCCCTGCCTTTAAGCTAGTCCCTTATCTATTAATGCCCTGAAAATTACACGCGATTAAACTCTTTCATTTCTGAGAAACTCTCCCCCCTCCCGCAAAAAATATCATCTGATTGCTAGTCATTAAAAAGGAATATGTTATCAGAATTAAATTTCACTTTTATGCTGTTTTCTGATGTCTGGAGTGACAATTGAATACTTTATTAAAGATTGATGGAAATTTGTCTGACCTATACCAAAACTGATGTTGGGGCAGAACATTCTCCTTGTTTCAAACGATAATGACGGAAACGAATTCTTAGTTGTCGGGGGTAAAGTGAAGATCTAAATTGCAAAAGATGTTAAATCTGCTTTTCGTGACAAATCAATTATAAACATCAATGCATTGACTAAGTACTTCTCTCGTTGCACAATGAAATTCGACGCTAAACTACACAAAAAGTGCGAAATATAATGTCTTTTACTTTCATTTTGCAATTTGCGAGTGTAAAACCTCGTACAAAGAAATGTATTTCTCTCCAAAGTTATCATCAGAGTGAATTCCGCACCTTTCGGAAGCTCTTCAAAGAAGATTTCTGCGTTAAAGATAATGTCGAGTACTTGCAGAACAACATAATTTGGATATCATTTGTTTCCAAACTATATATGAACAGATGTCATGTTGAAAATATCACTCTACTCCAGAAGAACGTCTATAGTTGAAAACAACAGAACATTCAGTTTTAATCACACCTTTAGACTAATCATCATGCTAACAAAATACTACCACAGAAATCTATAAATGGGACAATGTCAATTGCGAATAAGGACACGTCTGGACCAGCGGTGGAAAATCCACCTATATAAACTGCAAATCCTACAAATTACATTGATAGGTGAACTATTCCACATTGTAATACAAATGAAACATGCTTTCACCAACAAAATAGGTCACTCTGAAGAAAGAAAGATTTTTCACCATTAACCAGCACTAC
>JZLH01S0597756.1:14381-27331 GCA_001188425.1 Eucidaris tribuloides
AATTCAGTTAGACATCCAAAATTCATCGAAAAAAGTACTTTCCAGAAGGAAAGGGTCGCGTGCGGCGAAAAAACGTGCACGTCGCGCGCACGCCGAAAAATGCCTCGCAAGACTGAAACATAAAGTACTGTTAATAAGAAGTCATTTGGAGGCCATTTTGAAACTTGACGCGCACCGTACAACGCCGTAGCACGCCCGTGAAGACGCGCAGCGCGCACGTGGTAATGGACGCAAAAGTTTAACCTTGACCTCACTTTACTTCTGCCAAGATCATTGTTTTATTCGACTGCCGGCCTTGAGATATTGCGGCAAATATAAGGTTAACTCTAAACTTTTTAACAAATGACGTGCATAGAATGACGTCACAGATGCGTCTTTGACATGACAGAGACTACCATGCCGAGATATTGACATGGCGACATAACTATAGCGCAAGTTACAAAGACTAATGCTTTTGTCGTTTGAGATATCGTCTGAACAAAAAAGTGACCAGAAAGAAACACAAATAAAGAAACAAAAGAGAAGAAAAATTTCGTATCAAAAAGCTCTATGGTGATCGTGTTACGCGGATCACAATTATCAGTGATTGCAGCTTGAAAATCATTGTTTGCAATCATGAATGGGCTGCCGATGTTGAGAAATAGTCTCAGTCTGCACCTCTACCGATGCCATGGGAGTAAAATCTTTTGGAGGAAACAGCACATTATTGTCTAACAGGCCAGACATTGTACTTGTTTCCCTGTTGTATGTCTGTGTTTGTTGGGCGGGTAGTGGGTAGGGGTAGGGGAGGGGGTGTTCAGTGGAAATATGGCATTTTGTGGACCATGTCCTCAATTGCTTCCTGTTCTAATTAATTTAAATCAGCGCTCCCGTCGTGTTGACGTGGTACGCTGCTGCGGGGGTAATTAGGCAATAGCTGTTATTCATGAATGTAGCTGATTTCTGATTCCCTGCTACCTGTTTCCTCCTAAAGTTGCTTCGCTCATGATATCGGCATTTTGATCCACTTTGTATCAAATTTGTTTAAATTCCAATTTAAGCTGGAACCGAGTGCCATTGGCACAACTTTTAATATTAGAGAAATTACAATACATTCCATATTTCATTGCAATAACTATTCCTTTTTATATCTAGTTTTGCCAGCAAAGTTATTATTAAGTGTATATTGACTGAATCAGGGGCCTGTTCATTCAGCGAAGTGTTGCAGTAATATCGGAAGTATAAACTTTCAAAGAATTTGGGCGGGGATTTTGCAGCAGTAAATGAAGCAAAACTATAATGTGATGAAAGCAAGAATGTGACTTGATGTGTAAACAAATGACAGCACACAGTCCTACTCCGTTCTTCGTTTGACATAAAAGTAAAGAAATATATGTTGATGATGTTGGACAATGTCTGTAACCTTATTTTAGGCGTGAACTATGCAATTAAATCAATCAGTGCCAACTTGTTTTTTAAGATCGTGTCATGGAAATGGCTAAGTCCATTTACTTCCCTTCATTATCAATACCAAACGGTACTTTAGTACTTACAATGGTCGTGCTGTGAAAGTTTGAGATCCATACGTCATTGAATTTTGTTGTTTATGATGAACACACTGATAACGACATGTTACCAGAATGTTGTTCTTTCTGTGAGCTTTCATTTTGCTCACACTGCGAAATCGCGGTTTTTGTGTAACGGTTCGGCAAAGACCAGCGGAGCGCGCTTGATTGGCTAACGGCTAACCCCCGCACACCATTGGGCTAACGGCTGATTCGCCGACAAATTTTGGAACGGACGTGCCGTTTGACGTCACGGATGTTTTGAAAAATGCTTCTGAGTAATTTGAAAAAGATGAGTTTATGACTGTCCAGATTTTCACCAAAACTCAATATTTACCCCAACGTCTCTTATGAGAGTGTTTATTCATATTAATCTTCACATTGGATATGATTTCAGCTGACTTTTATTGCATTTAGTGTGTTTTTGACGTGCAAATGAATGACACAATCTTTAATGAAACTTGGTGAGTGCACAAAGCACAGATGTGATATATGATTTTTACAAAATAAAATCCCCTATACACAATAAATTCAGTGTTATATGTACTACAAAACTGTAAAAGCTGTGATCCACATTCAATCAAATTCTCTTGAGAAATTTTGAAAAGTGATATTCGCTAAAAGCAGAAATTTCGGAGAGTAAAACTTTTCGCGGAATTTGCGAGTAGGAGTCGAGATCGTCAAAATAAAATGCACCGCGAAAGCTTGTGAATACACAACTTTTTTAAATTTAATGCGCCAGTACAAGACCGGTACTATAGTGGTGCAAAATGACTCGGCGAGATATATACGCGCGCGTCTCGCTTTTACGGGCGCGAAATGCACTTCTAAATTTAAAACCGTGTTGCGACAGGCATTGAAAAAATATTTTCTTATTAAATTTGTTGTGATAATTAATAAATAAAACACCCAATTCCTTCTTACCTACTCAAATTTTGCTATAGTTTATTTTCATGCGGTGGATGATTCATGAAAGATTTCATGTCGCGAAAGTATAGTTTTTTAACAGTAAACCCCACAGAAATTGATATGCTGCTTAATCAAGGGTGGGATTGTTGTATTGTGTGAAAAAACCCTTGAACTTCGTGCAAGGGTAAAATTTTTTTTTCACTAGCATAACCAACAAGCATTAACACAAGGTGAAAATAAACACAACAAAAAAGAATGTAACTACCCCCTTTTTCAAATACTAGCAACTTTTAGCAAAAGATGCGTGTTGAGCACAATAATTTTGCGCAAGGATGTTTCCTGCAAGCTTAATTGAACTAAACTGTGAGAAAATGTGGTTGATCTGTCAAGTCATGCATGAGTGATCAATATTAGAGGCTAAAAGGTCATCATTTTTTCAGAAAGTCACAAGGGTCATTTTGGGGTTTTTGATGCAGGATTTTGACAATCTCATGTTTCTGCGTGAATGATTAATGCTATTTATGTTAATATCTATCGTTTGATGCCTCTATATTGTCCTTTGCACATTTTGCACTATTTTACGGCTTCGTGAGCGCAATTAAAAATTTCCAACCCTTCTCGATTTATGAAATTGTATAATCCATTAAGTTTTACTAGCAAAAATTTAAATAAGATTTTTTCAGGCAAAATGTATCTTTAGCATGTGTACGAACATAAGAGGTGTAAGCCATTGACATGTTGAGTGAGCAAACACTTTATTCGAAATAAAGGTGAAAAATGTCATCTATTACGCATATTTTGGTCATAAGAGATGAACTATGTGACTTTTGAAAAAGTGGCATTTTCACCTTTATGCATGCTCAATCATGCAGTAACCCAACGGACAATCACATTTTCACACAGAAGTTAGTCAATGCAGTGTAGGGAACACTTCTTGGCCAAATTATTTTGGCAAGCAAACTTGTTTTGTTAAAAAGTTATTGGTATGTTTGAAAAGGGGGCGTTAGTTACTTTTTTTGTGTGATGTTTTAGATCAGAAGTGATTAAAAATTGCTAAAGAAATGAGTTGATAGTACTGTAACGAGTACCGGCTATACGTCTATAGATACATTTACCAGGGCAGTTTATGTGAGTTCTATGTCAGAAATGGATAGAACCAAAGTGGTACATACTAATCATATGAACTATTCACTTGTAAACTATCATTAAACAAATGTATAATGCAAGGATGCCCAATTCAGAAAATAAAATGTTCCAAATAGAAATAAAGATTTATCAGAATAGCAAGTTAAAAATGTGTGAAAAAAAATTAAAAAGAAATAATTATTAACATATGCATCTAGATAAGAATTATGATGAGTAAATCAGTAATATGCAAAGAGTAAAAAATAAAATATTTTGATAGTATTATGAGAATACTGTATAAATCTGGTGGTTGGTAAACATACACTGAAAACACCATGCGGTATGTGTATACCTACAATTGTCATTGTTGACGTTTTCCTGCGCACAGGCTGCTGTCAGAGCAATTGTTATTCTCAATGGCCATAGTGCGCCCTCATAATCGCATGGTGTTCGGTGATGCCATGATATAATCCAGCACTAAGCAATCGCTGTATTTTGAATAATTTCACATTTTGCAAATTGCCAATGTCAAGACATTTTTAAAAATAATAACCAAAAAGACTTCCTTGTACCTACTTGTGATTATACTTATAGATTTACATTGTTGTGTCCCTATGGATGTGTTTGATTTTATCTCTAATTATCAAGACTGACCTTTGAACAAAAATTCCACTGACATTGTTTAGTAGTTGATTCCTTGTCAGTGTATTTGTTTTTAGTTTCATTACACAGTGTGATTGTCATTAACCAGTCTATGCACTGAAATGCAATTCAAGGTCTATAATCTCATCTGACCCCCCCCCCCCCCCTCATCAGCACACTATCTTCTATACAGTATTTGACATTGGGTGGAAATGTCTATCTGAAAATGTTTATTCCAACATACTCAGAAATGTTAAATTATTTGTCGACATAGTTTCTGAGAAGTGAACTGACAAAGATTGACTTGCACATCCACATTCTTTTGGCTCATCCCTTAACACTGACTATAAACCTGCATCATCTTTGAATAACAAGTCAAAAGTACACAATTATATATGACATATATATGACATATATACAAAGTTTTGATGAATGATGCATTGAGAGAGATTGGAAACCTCAAGAACAGATATAATGAACACTCCCATTAAAGGCAAGGTTCACCCTGACGTTAAGTTGGTTTTAATAAAAGCAAAACAATGAGAGAAACATATTGATGAAAGTTTGGCGAAAATCCATCAAGGAATAACAGAGTTATGAAGTTTCATAGTTTTAATTTTGTGACATCACATGTGAGCAGCTCCCCATATGTAATGTAATATAAAATTCATAAATTGTCAGTTTTTTAATGGTGCATGATAATTGAATGGGGTTTTTCATAGAAGCTTGTATGAAATAATGTTTCTGATAATATATTAAAAGCACAGGTAAGACCATTTTCAAATATCTGAGAAAATGGCACTTTATGGAATTTATATCACATGACATATGGGGAGCTGCTCGCATGTGACGTCACAAATTGAAAACTTTGAAACTTCATAACTCTGATATTCTTTGATGGATTTTCACCAAACTGTCATTTTATATGTTTCTATTATTTTTCTGCTTTTATTAAAACCAACTTGACATCAGGGTGAACCTTGCCTTTAAATGTGAAATTTAGAGGGATTTTTGTTTGTTTGATAAATATCATCTTTTTTTTTACTTGCCACCTCACCGGGCTTAAGTAGTGAAAGCCTAATTCCCCGCTGTAAAATATCACATGCATATGTACATTTCAATATATTTTCTACAGGAGAGGTTATACGGTACTGGTATATGAAAAAATATTTCCCTAAAAACATACTGTTTCTTTTTTTCTCATTCTGTTATCCGTTTGCATCTGTACACATAGTCAGGCAATGAATCCATTCAGTAATTTTTAACAAATGTTATCTTTTCTTACTTTTCATGCTATACTATTCAGAAACTGTTTGAAATGAATAGTGAAAACACAGGCTGAGTATGAAAAGTAGCTTGGCAATGTACTTTATGGTATGGTGTAAATAGTTCAGACTCCATGCAAGAATCCACTTTTTTGAAAGAAATATTGCACCATAGATACAATGTATACATATATTTATGATCAATACCATCAGAAGCTGTAGGAATGTATAATGATACATAAAATGTCATAATATAATCAGGGTATCAGGCATGAACACATGCTTTGATCAAAATACAAAAATGTGTATGCATATGTACATGTATGTATGGGTAAAAAGTTCAAATGTATCAACAACACTTGCAGCAAGTGGTAAAGTCAGTGTATAGTTTTTTTTTTTTTTTTACAAACCTATCCATTAATGTCATGAAAATCACACGTTCTGAAAAACTTTCAAATTTGTGAAATTGGTAAAAAATAGAAAAGTTGATGCCTCCCCCTGTTTTTTGCCATAGGAAATGTTCACAAAGACATCTGCTCCCCAATGATCAGACAAATCACAACATGTCCTTGTGAACAATTTTAAGGAGACGTGATGACACCCTACTTTGTGAAAGATTGATTGTTGAAAAATTGGCTGATCAACCAAAACTATACCTGGGCTTTAACTCATGTAAAAGTGACAACTGGACTATGCTCGTCTTACATGAATATAACTCATGCCAGTCATGAAGCAGTGAAACACCATACATGTAGCAACTTATGATAACATGATTTTGAAAGATAAACCGATATCTAGTTACAACTTACGAATCGTCATCCGAATCGTACGTTTGGAAGAAAGCGATCTGCTTCAAGGGGTCTGCTTTGGGACTTGGTCTTTTGCAAACAAAAAACGGGGGTGTTATAGAGCAAGGACGGTGCAAACAAAATTAGTAAGCATAAAGTTAGAATGGCAAAAGTGAATGGTGGAACATTTAAACACAGTGCCAACAGAATATACAACAAACAGTGCCAAGAACATAATACAACAATGCAATAAACTTGTTAGCATTAATTAATTGATAAACAAAACTAAAGGACATGCATAGAGTGGTTAAATTAGCACAATCAACATGTACTTTTAGTTCTGCAATGCAAAAGTGGTAGGTTATATCCAAATTAGGAGCAACTATTTGTGACTGCAACATAGAGTTGTCTGCTCTCACATTTTCAGTTTTCAAGTTTATTTTTCTTCTATCATCACTATCATTGTGACAGTATTTTTTATATCACTCATTTATTCTAGAAGAAATATGCATCATACACAAACACAATAAAACAAGTTTTGCAGATTAATTTATCAGCAAATCTAAACGCATTGCAGTATTTTGATACTTACAAAAACATTGATTTTGAAACTTTTTTTATCAGAAATTTTACCACTCTTTACATTCTTTCAGATTTATTCCTCATCTTTTTTTTTTGCAACACTTTACAACAAAAATCACGAGGTATCCAGATGTAGCTAGCTTCTACACATGCTAAGATCTTTGTGGAGGTGCTGTAAGCTATTAAAGTAACCCAGGGAATCCTAGATTTGGATCACTACTGTGTTAAACCTATGGATGTATCTGCTATCTAGCAAGCAAAGGTTTAACATGAGGACAACAAATACATACTAACGATGCAAAACTACAGGAAGCTGGCCTCGTGCATGGATAATGGGTCACGAACTTGATTCAGAATTTTAACAGATGTATTGATTTTTCAATATAGTTGTGGACTTAGAATCAATGTAAATGTTGATCGCCAAAAGTGTCCAACAAATTATATGATATCAAATGTGACATTGTAAGAGATACATGTAGTTTATCATTTGTTATAAAATTTAGTTACAAGTTATTTGTATAATCAAGATGATAAACATGATCAAAGTTGTAAATAAACTGCAAAAACTAGATCAAGACCAACTGAAGTCGTTTAAGCGATTTTGATTTTTACCATAGTTTTACATTCATTGAACCTCTTTTCACTTGGCACAAAAATTAGAGTATAAGAAGCCAGATTGTTGAATTCTATTTGTGTCATAACTCGTATCTTAGAAGTCGTCGCACCCATGCAGAAAAGCCCTTAACATTGTTATATGTCCATGGTGATAACGGCCTTTCTGCACGGGTGGGACAAAGCGATTGAATTCATGACCCACTATCATTTAATATCAATCAAGCTTTGAGCGTGGACATTTGCCAAAAAAAAAAAAATAATTCTGAGACTACACAGCAAAAGGGTGAGGAAGAGGCATATAAGCGTGATTCAAATCTAGAGGTGAAATCAAACAAAAATCTGAGCAAATTTACCCCTCCTGAACTTCCTCATTATCATCATCCTCATCTTCCTTTTCCTCCTCCTCCTCCTCTTCCTCTAACCCCTCTAATTCTCTCTGAAGATAATCGATACTAAAAAGCATGCAAGAACACAATAAGATTTGGGTAGATTTCACTCACTAATAGAGAAGAATGAACATTGTTAATTTATATAGCTGATTTGTAATATATACTTTAAATCATTTGACAGACTCTTGACTGAAATATTTCAATTTTCTCATCCTCTGTTTTTGTTTGCCAAAAAAAGTAAAATATCAAAATTACACCTGAAGAATAAAAACAAAAAGTCCTGAAAATAATAAAGTCATCATGGAAGCTTGATGCATTCTAGTGAATTTCAATACATCACAAAATGGTTAAAACATTACAAAATTCATAAAGCATAGCTTTAATTAGGTTAATTAGAATTGAGTTAGTGACTGATTACATTAAAATTTAATATGTATTGTTAATTTTCCCTCCACAAATAAACAATGGCGTTTCCTCGTCACATGTAAGGCAATTGATGTTGATTAATTTTCACTAAAGAAAAACCTGCATTCTCAGTGACTACATTGACATTAGACTTAAATCTGTTTTGAAATCTATTCAAGATTTATAAAACTTAGCATCCAAATTATCAAGATATATAACAATTTTCTTCCCCAAATGTGATGAAGTCTTCATATTCATATGGAACAAAACAATGGATTTGTATAGTCTGATAATTTGCCAAGGTAGACATATATAAATCTGTGTACATTCTGATCATTACTAACATTTGGGGGTTTTAGAATTTCTTTTCAATTAAAAGAAAAAAGATAGTATTAGGAGGGATGAATAATTTAAATTTCCTAAATCGTAAATGCAAAGAGTAACCTCACAACCAATTTTGTCGAGATTGCTCACGGGACATGCATATATACTACATTATGGACCATCTCACTCTTTCAGATAAATCTTTTTCATGGAAATGGCATTTCTATCATTTTTCTTTCCCCATATGAACTTAATGCTTCTGATTTTATTTTTATTTTTTTTTTGCAGAAGAATTTTGAATAAACTGGGGATTACTCATGTATTTCATGAATATATGACTAAATTGAATGTCCCTTTAATTGAGAGAATCTAGTAAAATCAGGAGACACAAATATTACAACTAAGAAATGCCAATTCCATATAGAAAAGTTTGCCAGTGAAAGAAAATTGAAAACAAATATATAATACCATGCACGTTTCATCTAAGCTACTAGTTATCATTAATATATTAATACATATTTCTAGGTTAACATATCAAGCTTGAAACAAAACAAGTAAATACAAAACTTAATAGCAAACCATTTAGTAAATATTAGAATAATATGAGGTCAGAGTTTGTCCACATATTGCTAATACATGTATCTAAACATGCTTTATTGTAAATGTTATTCCAAACCACCAAGCATGCAAATTCATAATATTTTTGTCAGCATACAAACAATTTACCCAACATCCCTCATAGCCAAGTGGATCATCCCAATTCTAGCAATATTTATGCATAATCGGAACATATGCATTTGATAAAAAAGGGGTGATATCAGTAGAATTTTGTTGTTGCTTTGTTTTGTTTTTAATCACCCCCTCTCAGATATTGTGGTTTTGGCTGGTGTCAAAATGTCCATTAAAACATGTATTGGATAGGAATAGACCACTTGGCTGAAGGGGTGTTCTGCAGGTCTAAATCTAAGGCTACACAAACATCGCAAAATATAAGGCTAATCAAACACGTGCAACTATGACAGGATTATGACAATTATTGCCAACCAATTAGCACAAATCTATGACCCACACCATTATACAAGATAATACAACTGTTACTAATTCCAATAGCAGTTTATATAAACAAAACAATTTTTGTAAACAATGGGGTATAGTAAACAAACGGCTATTTACAAAACACTTATCTGACGAAAAAGATACTCACAATCTGGGTTCGAACATAGACGCACTACGATGTTGCCCTGCAATACAGCAAATGAAGAAAGGATTAGTAATCATTTCAGTGTCCAATCCGAGAAAACTTTTTATACGACCGTAGTTGTCCATGGAGAAATCTACCCCTAGTATCTTTCACGGATTTCACGACTGGACTCCACCAACAATTTTTTGGCAAAGACTGTATGGGCTGAAGGTCATAATATTTGTCTTGCTATTTCAATAGGCAGTCCATACATTTATCAACCGAAACATATTTACATTATTTTTTTTTCTGTTTTCCCCTCCGTTCGCTCTCTATTTTTATCTGAGTCATACCCCATTCAGGAAAGACACCTTTAACTCTAGGCACACTATCTGAGTAGCATACGTGACCCACAAATAAAAACATATGGTTTCAATAAGTCGTGGATGGCTTTTCTCTCCTGATTATGGCTGGGTTTATATTGTCCAAAATAAAATGCAAATAGAGGGGCCCAAAAGATAAATATAATCTGCACATGAATGTTCACACAGCGCAGATCACAGAAGGTTAAACCAACTAAGCATTCATTTTATAAGCACTGAAATGGTTAACCTGAGAATGACAAACTAGGTCCAAATTAGAAATATCACTAAAGGTGATTAATATCCCCACCCATCACGTCCCTGCAAATATGCTGTTACCATGACAACGCAGTTTCCAACACATTCGCATCTTGCACATCTTCACCCCGAGACCAATGTGTGCACCAAATCTCATGAGCATTGGTCAAAAACTGAGGAAGAAGCTCGATTCGCAAGATTTTTACCCGATTTATTGCCACAATGTGAAGTTACTATGGCAACACATTCGAAAAATGTGTCTTGCACATCTTCACCCCATGACCAATGAGTGTACCAAATGATCTCACGAACATTCGTCAAAAACTGAGGAAATACTCTGATCCGCAAGATTTTTACCTGGTGTGGTGTGGTGTGGTGTGGAGAGGCAGTTTGTTGCCTGTGATAGCCATCTGGGGGAGGGGTGAGTGTAACCCCCCCCCCCCCAACCAAATAGCACATTTAAAGATTTGTACATTTTATGGTAGAACTTTCAGATTCTAGTGATAAGAACTGCTGAACATGAATAAACTATTTCCTTGTAACTAATACCTGTCTATTCTACGAACATTCTAAAATTAAATTTGAATCACATTTACCACTGGTCTTCTTTTATTTTGTTTCCAATACTAATATTTATTCACAGTTTTGTACCCAATTCACCTTTGGGTTTATTCTTTCTTAGCAAATAAAATAGTCCCTCAAAACTTTACAAATATACTCTCCTAGTATGATATAATGGATTTAAATAGTCTTATCAACCTATTCTCCACTCAACAATTTTTCCTAATTATTCCAACAATTTATGACAGATTTTCAGTATCCTTTTTCCACTCTCACTGAAATTATTTGTGTTCCAACCAGTACTTGCTTTGATTAAAACATGTTGTGCCTAATCCATAGATAAAAGCCTTCCCCTGTTTGGGGGCAAGAATTTAGTGGGAGGGGTAAGAGGAAGGGTTTAACTCGATTGTTTCCTGCTGTCCACTACATAGGGTTGGTTTGGTTTCAATGACAAATTCTGATATTTGTAATATTTGTCTGTAATTGGGCCAAAACTCTACAGCTGATATGAATCATCTTTGAAGGAAAAAGGGGGTGGAGTGAGCAGTGGGAGTGGGGGTGGGGGACTGGGAAGGGCTGAAACACTGGCATTTATTAAAACAAAATAATAAAGATACACATATATATATGTGTGTGGAATGTAGAGATAAACAACTTTCTTTGATATGTGCCAACAATTGAGGCAACTGCCAGGGTCGAAACGGACACGTAATTGATCATTACGGAATAATAAACATGAGGTTTCTGAGAAGCCTGGGTTTCCCCATGTGTGTAGCTATCCAATCAGAGCTGAACGAATGCAACTGGCCTTTTTGTACTCTCCAAGAAACACATGCTAATTGATAGATTTCCAAATTGTCATACATTTACAAAAGAAATCCCCTCCCCCCAATTGTCAGAAGCAGTAGAGTTTAGATATTCTATAGAAATCTATGGATGATCAAAACCTTGTGAAGAATCTTAACTTGCCTTGCCAACTGATTTAACCCATTGGAGACTAAGTATGAGTTAATTCGTTTTGGGGTCTATGGAAAATGTGTGTTATAGTGAAATCAAATCGTCTCCAACGGGTTTAAAACATAAAGGATGAGACCTCTGTGAATCAAATTCTGTGCTACATAATTTGTTTCATCTATACACGGACAATTCCACCTTAGGCAAAGCACAGAATGGGATAATTTCCTATTGTCATATTATGTTGTATATTTATGATATACAAGTATATGTGTATTTTATCATGGTATATGAGGGAATGGGTTGAGGAAGGAGGGATTTTATTACCCAACCACTGTCTCAATATAGATGGCCCATTATAGCTAATGGGGAAACTTGTAAATTCTGAGAAAGGAGATATCAAACTTCCTGAAAAGCCTGTATCCTTAGCTTTAATGACACCAAATTTATGTTAATGCCATTTTTTATGTAAAGGTATGGTATAATAATTTATATACGACAAAGTTTTGAGAGGTAAGCTATTAAGTTTTCGATAAAAATGGGTTTGAATAATCACCCATGCCTCTAATTAAAGATCGGCGACTACTTGTGTTTAAGCTATGATTGTGATATTTTAAAAATAAATAAGAAACAAGTCTTTCTGTCAAAGAATTTCGGTCTTACTCTGTTCTGGTGTCAGATTTCGCTTCTGACGGCGCACGACCGGGCCATGGGCATTGGCGGATGACTTGGAGGAAGAATTGGAGCTGTTGGATGGCAAGATCTCCTCACCTAACCGATACCCTTCATTTTTATTCTGGAGAGAAAATGGAAGAAAATGTGTGCAAGTGAACAAAAGTGGTCATTTCTAAGCTTAATTGACTGTTAACACAACAGTTAGGCCTTCTTTAAATACATATTTAAATACCCCACCAGTTACCCAAAGATCTACATGTATAAAGTTGTTAAACATGAACGTATAGTCAATCTAGATGAAGTGTCTAACAGAATAACTCCTGACAATACTTTTGAATGTAAGCCAAAATGTCATCAACGAAGCACTACAAG
>JZLH01S0597756.1:42358-58820 GCA_001188425.1 Eucidaris tribuloides
TGTGCGTAAGAATAGATGATACATTACATTTTTCAGAATATTATGATTAAATCAAGATAAATTTTAAGTCCTATACCCAAAACTATCCCCCAATTTCAAAAGTGTATATTAAGAAAACTATAAAAGTTATTGCAAAACGGTTTTCAGTTTCTTTAAATTCAGTAATCTGTCTATATGAGATATTAACTTTTATGAAAATTGGCTTAACTTTGAAATGTGCTCTTTTTGTGTTTCTCATACGGAATTGCCCATACGACAAACTGAGAATTAAGAATAAGGAGACAGTCCATTTAAAAACCCGCAAACAAACTCGGAACCCCCTGATTGTCTCTAATCCTACCTAACAAGACACCAAATTCAATTCCAAGTACAAATATGAGCAAATTAGCTCCCATGCTTCCAGCGAAGTAATCCAGTTTCTAAAGTTCACCAGGCTTTTACTCTTAAAGCCCTGTACCGCTCCAATCAACTTAGCGCAGATGTGTGAAATTGTGTTTCCTCATTAACTGCCAATCTAAATTTGGAATCGTCGTTTCGATTCCCCCCTTCCATTATCTGACTCGATAGCGTATCCTGCGCTAATAGTTGCGGTGGTACAGAGGTCACAAAGTGGAGAGATACAGACTAGAGTAGAGTAAACTCTAGAGTAGAGTCTGCTCTTTCAGATGAGGTATAACTTAAAAACCTTAACGCCTTATTAACTCTTTGGATGCTATAATGTAAAATATAGCCGAAAATCTCGGGGTACCCCCCCCCCCCACCACAGAGATTTTTCATTAAGTAATTGAAAAAGAAACTAAAGACATTCAGAATCTATCATTGCAGGGTTATGACTTTGGGGTATAAAGCTTTTAAATAAAAACAAAATCCCCCAAACTAAACCTGGGCTTTAAGGTCTTTCTGCCGGGAACTTATGCTAGGGCTCTTCTGCCAGACATCTGAAGATAATGTAGTCATGATCTGTCTTCAACTGTATGTTATTCTCCATGAAATATGTACAAGTATGTCGCAGGTAACATACACCTCCATTTTTAACATGACACACGCAATCTCATTTAGCTCCCCCGATGAAACATTTCCGCCTTCAATTTCTGGTTCAGTGTGGGGAAGCCAAATCCATCCGTGCACGCTTTTTTTTTATACCCCTCTCTCATTTTCTCTCTCTCTGTTTCTCCGACCTTGGCATTATTAATTCACTCCCCGCTATCCCCAAGACCCGATGGTAGATTGTATCTCCCAAATTCTAAAGATATCTCTGTAAACAAAACCGGGAGTCATGTGATAATGTGTTGTCCATTTCTCAAGCCGCTCCGGGACATGTATGTCAACCTGATTACATGCCACGCATGTGCGTTGGCAAGTGGAAATTTCGATTGCACTGTAAAATGATGTAATTTGACTCATTTAGGATGTGATTTGAGGCACGGCTTTATGCAACAAGAATGTTCATACAGGTTTCTCCTTCTTGTAAAATTCAAACTACCTGTACATGTACCTAAACTGGCATATATGCTACAGCTTTTATATACCTTGACTGGTATTTAGTTGGATACGGTGGAAGGTAGTAGTGGACTTTTTTTCAATCCTAGATGTTATAAAATCATATACATATTTTTTTTCAAGATGCAATTTGTTTTAATTTGGAACTATTCAACCCAAGGTGAGTTCACAGCTAATCTGGTTCTGGCTATCTGTGCCATATCACCTTCATTTATTAACTATAATTAAAAGTCACTTCATAATTTCCAGAAATGTTTAAGATGTCCAGTATAAGCATGATTTCATATTGAACTAGAAATATGTGTAGGACAGTCTTATGTGAGGAAATTTCCTTGATATCTTGCAATAATATGTGATAACAATGGCAACACAGTTTCTGACACATTTATAAAACATGTCTTGTACTTCCTTACCCCAAGACCAATTTGTGTGCCAAATTTCGTGAGCACTGCTCAAAAACCAAAGTAGTAAATTGATCTCGCAAGATTTGCAATGGACCACCCGACCACCTGACCACATACAGATTCCTATATACCTACCCCCTTCAAATTTTGGATGTTTTGTGGAAAAACACAGTAAACTGAGGCAAGTCAGATTTTCCCTGTATTTAACCTGTACTCCACATGGACTCATTTATTGGTTACTAAGGTATTTGTAACCACCGAGACTGTAAGATAAAATTCTTGTTCTGATTAACATTTGGAATCTCCTCTCTCGTAGCCTAAACTGCTTGATATCCACCTGTTCACACATATTTGACAATTGTTTTCTCGTTGATTTCCACGTCCCCAAACAGCCTCCCCACCTGCTCGTATGGGCCCACTTTTGTCACAGACGATTGTCAAAAAACAAATAAAATATATGTAAATTTGGACAGGGAAACAAAATACGCATAATTAAAAGATCTTGTCAGACTCTTAGTCACGCGAGATTTGATCCCATGTGTTTTACCAAACCAGAAACTGAAAGACCTTATTTCCATTTCAGTTTTCTTCTTCTACAAAGGGGAGAGGATTTAGGATCAGTAGTAGAAATTTGGGCAAATGAACAGTGGTGTCTAACAGGAAATGAATTCTTTCAGTCGGCAACCTGACACAAGGCGATGTAATTTGTGGTATGAACGTAAACTTAGCATTGGGAGTAGGAAATAAGATGATCCAAAGGATCGCAGACAGGTATACAGACGGAGACGAAACAATTCACTAAATCTTTTAAGAAATTATGACCGATGCGATTTGACAGAGTAGAATTAGCACCTGGTTGCCGGGCTTTACTCCGCAATTGTTGCGTGGCACTGCGTTCTGCACAAAATTGTTTTAAGCCCGAGCCTTTTTAAAAGACTATGGTGTATATGTTTGTAACTCTAGAAGGCTCTGTCATCGAATATTCCCCAGGTAACAAGGAGAGGATAAAAAATAATGAGGATTTATCATTGGTGCTTGTTGCGTGCTGTTGGAACAAATTATATATGTCTGGGGACAGTAATTTGTATGTCTGGGACTGTTACATGTGTTGGGGGAGATTGAATTCTCGCGAGAAAAAAAATTCAAATCAGAGTCTAACTGTCCCTATAATTCCACTAAAACTGAATTTTTGGCTCCTATATTTTGCTAAAGGTTCCCAGACGACATTTTCTTCTAAATGCCATTGTATTTACACAATGTTGATTTTTAGGCATGCAAAAGAGATCCACTGCCTTTAACCTGTTGCCTTTGAGCTTCTGTAATTTCCATAGAGTATGACTTCCCTGGTTCCCGTAACCAACAGGTTAATATCGTGATTATTTATATTACTTTCTATTATATTTATACTGAACACTTAGCAGTTTTACCATGATATGAAGCAAATCCAAAGCACAGGGAGTTGCCTTATTAAAAAAGAAAACAAAAAGATCAGGTGGCACTGTTCAATACCAGTGAAGGGGAAAAGCCCAATTTTTTGGTAACTTTTGTAAGTAGTCTTTTTTTTAGGTTTATCGCATAGAGTTGAAATTGCTGAGGTGGTTACATTTACAAAATTTGATTAATTTTCTTATGAACAATTATGTGATATGTTAACTTGCATATCACAACACTCTCTTAATTAGAAATGAATAAACTTTCATGGGAAAAGAACCACCCCTCCCCCCCCCAAAAAAAGGAGAGACAATTAAAGATTTCAGAAAAGACTTCTAATTCAAAAAGTCACAATATCATAAAAAGAAATGCAAATGCTTACCTATTAAACGGTGCACGATTCCAGAGAAAGGAGTTAAAATCCAGTAAATATCCTTAAAATATTCTCCGAGCTTGGAGAGATCTTGTATCATCCCACGCACAAAATACTGTAATGGCCAAATGATGGCCTGACTTGCACTTACACACAAACTCTTACTACAAACCCGGTCTCGCACTCCAACTAAAAAAAAAACGCACAGGGTATGACACATGACAGTGCCTTCTGACAATTGTCGACCAACGTCCGGGTATCGGGGGAATACAACCAAGTGTCAATGAAAGACACGACTTAACAGGAAGGGGGGGATGAAGGAGGGGTATGTGGGAGGGGGGCAAGAATTGGGAAGGACACTCTTGAGATTGATTATTACGTCTGTGAGGTCATCATCCCCCTTCCCCCATCCAAGACTGGAACACACTTACGCATTTGTCAATGATTTTTTTTTGGTCGAATGTCACCAAAATGATTACTCTCTCTCTCCTTGCCTCCTTCCCCGACCCCCTATCGCTTCATTTCTTCTTCACAGGTGGTTTCAGCAGGGACGTGGTCTGTCAAAACTTACTTCAGGGAACACTCTCCACAACTTCTGGGCGGTGGCGCTATCTATACCGTGTCAAGGGGGAAATTGCCTCTGCGCACGATCGGCATGCGAAAATGAGATCATCATTCATTTTCTTATGTGCCTTTCTGATTTTAGCCAAAGTTTCATTGAGGAGACCATAAACTGTTATATCGCATCACAAAAATGAACAACTTCCTACGACAAATGATAGCAATTTTGATAAGGTGTAAACAATTTAAGCCCCTTCTTAAATAAGAATGTCGTATTTCTTTGGACAAGTGATTGTCTGAGAATGTGTGTGTGAACTCTATTGTGGTAGGGAATAAAACGAAAGCTGATGACAGAAACATTTAGAATAATCAATGACGCTAAAATAGAAATCCACGAAAACGCTTTCGTTGACTGATCAGTTTAACCTAGGCTCTAGGCAGATGCCCCGAAGCACGCTTCCATTAGGAAAATGATAATCTCGAGTCTCTGGGATTAAATCGTGCAGCCGCAGATCTGCATTTTTCCAACCATTTCTAGAATCAGCGAGTGCAACAACGGGAAGTAACACATAAATGACACATCAGGCAATTTCTCTGATATCAGTTGAAACATGAGACAAATGTATAAATCCCGATGTGTTCAGATTGCTTATTTCTGTACATTTCTCAGTTTGTTCACTTCCAAGGATAAGCATGTATTTTGTCTGTCATGGCTAGCAATATGTAACGATTTCCATGAAAATGGATACTTCCTTGATATTTTTGAAAACAGAAAGTTTGATAGTGCGACAAAAGTGGATTAATTGAATTAAAAAGTCTTAGCATTTTCTTGAAATTGATAGACTAATTTTTCACCATGAGGAAATGCAATAGATTAATTGTAATTCATGAGGATCAGGAAGTGACATATATTACAAACTTATTTTTATCTTTAACATTTATACACATTATATATGTGAGATTATGTCATCTATCAAATTAGGATGGCATGAAATTTGAGGTATTTTCACGCATATTTCAAATTACATAATAAAGTTTTTAATCATTTTGTGAATTGCATTCCAATTCAATGATAAGTATATCACTACTCAATTCAGTATATCAATTTAGTTACACAACTATATGTGTGTAATCAGAATATATTTGCTAAATTGCAAGGTACTTTTTGTTTAGTTTGTTTCCTCTATTTTGCTGCTTTTAATCTATATTTCTGGGTCACACGAAGATGGATTTCTGACATTTATGCTTGTAACATTTATTTGTATCACATTTTCGACAGAATCAATAAAGTAGAAAAAAGTCTTTGTTGCACTATAGTTCATCTTGCATCAAGGTAATTTTTACTTACATGTTCTGTGTGAATGTATACACATTTTTAACTGGCGTTTCCTTCGTTTACTCTACATCATCGGAGATACATGAGTTGCATATGTTCTGAGGGCAACTGTTTTCTGATTGATCAGGGTCGACAGGGAACTCTCCATGTGACGATCTTAAGGAACGCTGACAGGATGTTGTAATCACCTAAATCACTCATTAACAAGGACATTTTAACATGGATGTTAAAGGCGCAACCAGTAGGACCAATGAGTGTGTCCCTTGGCTTGGTAATTTTGAGCTCCCGATAAGACATAATGGAATCTACCATGTCTCTATAACATACAGTAGACTGGAATAATCCATTTGACAATAAAGGGGTGATAGCATGGTAGAGGCATAATTGGTGGGACCAATGAACGAGTCTCTTCTCTGGGTGATCTTAGCTCCCTCTAAGACACAATGGGATTTACCACATCTCTTTAAAACGCAGTAAAGTGGAATGATCCATGTAACAATACAGGGGTGATAATTTAAATTTGTCTTGATGAGTGAGTACCGATTAAAATGTCAACCAAGACATCTTGGGCTGAATAAAATATAAAAGGTCAAGGGTCACCTACCTGTGAATGGGCATCCCTTGCTTTTGATGAACCTGTTGTAAGACACAAAATATAAAATAACAAGTGAAACATTCACTGCAAAGCTAGAGAGCGGAAGTGATGATGTCAACCTGGTTCGGAAATGTGTGGGGGCAATAGCCAAACCATGGCTCTCCTATAGGATGAAACAACCATCTGCCTTGCGCAACACCTGGTTCCACATTGTCCACACATCTTTCTGAACCAGAGTGACATCACACTACGGCACTCTATACTGATGAATGAGGGTTAACCAATTAAAGAATGGCTTAGAAACTAAGGAGGTTTTACGGATGGAGTAACAACAATTAAAATTTCTTTGAGCGATGTTCAATGCCGGACTTGAAAGTATGTTTTGTATTCACTTGACAAGGTCTTCGGTGCAGGTGGGCAGATAATAGAATTCTTTTTGATTGTATAATTATAAGCCACTTACAAAGGCGGAATGCCTTTATTATCATAAACACTTTTCATTGTACCCAATCACAAATGACTCAATGACAACAAAATACTCAGACCAAGGAAATTGTGAATAAAAAATGTGTGAAAAATCATGAAATACATATGAATACTAATCTATGTTCACATGTGTTGACACTTTTCTGACATGGTCTATTGGAAAACACTACAATTGAAGATTATAATATCTCAAATTCATTTATCGAAATTGATGAGATAAGTGAACAAGAGAAAGGTACTGTTACCAACATCTTTCACACAATACGACTTTTGATTCAAGCTTGCATACACTTTCTTAAAGTATTTACTTTCACTTGTCATGCTTACAAAATTAGAAAAAGACTCAGCATGTTTAATAGAGAAAACAAGTAAAATATTTCCGCTATTTCATCAAACATCACAACTCAACTTCAGCTCTTTATATGAAGTTGGTGACTTGGAACATTGAACATCGCAGACACCAGATCATCTGAAGAATTCTTTTGTACATGTCCTTAGAACCCTGAAGGCTGTATCAATTCATTACTGCTCGTTGGGACTCCTTACATTTTAACCTCCTTGCAGAAACTTACCCAGTGAAGACTGCACAAAACTACACTGCTGGTAATTTAAATTTTGAAACCACGGGTCATTACTCGTTTTGCAGCTGCTTTCTCTCAAATCTAAATATTCAGAGAGTTTTTGAAGATTTGTAGTTGTTGTTGTTGTTGTTGCTGTTGTCATTGAGTGTTTGGTTGAATCTCTTCAATGGTGTATAACACAAACCAATGGCAGGTTAATGATGATTTTACAAGGTGAACGAAAGATATCTGCGAGTGGTAAGTACACAAGCAGTGATGCTTCTTTGGTATACATACCTATGGAATCATGTCTGTGTGTCTTTAATTACATTCAAAAATGTTTTCAAAAAAATAAATGTATGTTCTTGCACAGGGATTCAAGCAATTAGTGAAGCCATTCATGTACATCTGAAGTCAGTGTGGTCTATTTGTTGATGCTAAATGTGTAGGGCAATATGTGCATAGTTGGGAATGCAATACTTTATTTTTCTGCGAAATACATGTAGGCATGAAATACAAATATTTAGTGAAATGAGCACTTGTATCAAAACACTGTACACTAAATTAAATATCCAAACTTTAACTTTCAGTGGGGGGGGGGGGGGAGTTAGAAATCAAATGCCTTCACAACAGCACTGAAACTTGCAAAATAAACTTCACCAATAAAAGCATCAGTTAACAAAGTTCCCCATTTTAAAAGTCTGAGCTACATGATCCCCCATATGCTACTAGTGTCCCCCAGTCAAATAATGAAGCCGTGAAAAATTGCAGTTCAAAATGATCATTAAGTGCTTTTAAAAAGTGGAAATTTTCGTCCCCATGACTTTAATTCATGTACAGATATTTATCTGTATAAATTTAGTTCGTTACAGCAGAACTAAATTTCGTTTTGCGTTCTAAGGTATTTATTTGTCCATTCAAACACTATCACGTGCGTCATATATCAAAGTTTGACAATAGTTTAAATGGGATTCCACAGCGTAAACCAACTGCCCTAAACTTTTGGACTGCAACAAAAAATTTCCAAGGGGAGGGGGATATGAGGAGAAGAAACAGCCCCCTTCCTCTATCCCCCGGTGCGTGTATGAATGGAGTCACAGCGGGTCTGCTGCTGGGCTGATGGAATCCCCATAATGATAGGAGGAGATGCCATTAGGATGTCATCATTTAACTCGAATTATGTCATCAACCTTGTGCTTGTACCTGAACTTCACTTCTCATTAGGGAGAGTGGAACGTACCGAGGAGAAGGGCGTCGGGGGGGGGGAGGGGAGACAGCTATTTGGAGGGTGGTATGACTAACTCACTGTTCTTCATCATGAATTACAAAAAGGTAATATACTTTTTCAGGTTTTAAGAAAATTGTACCTAACCTGTATTTAGGTTACTCATGCCTTAGAACTGAAATGTTCAGTCTCATTTCTAAATTATTTTCTCACAACTAACTGACTAACTGATATTCACCATCAGAAAAAAGAATCCATGTTTTTAAGTTTTTGAGAAAATTGTACCCATTTACATGTTGGTTATACACTGTACATGCCTGAGAAATGAAATGATTTGTCTAATTTCTACATTACATTCTCAAATCTACATTATCTTACTTCATTGTAAATGTGTTTGTGATTATCTGTCTTGTGTTTAGTCCTGCATTTTTTTCTTTGTGTACCTTTAACTGGGTGGTCCTTGTGAAGATTTGTACTTCATTTTAGCTATTTCTCTCAGTCTTTTATATTTGAATGTTTTCCAATTTATACAACTGTCTTTATGATTTTATAATCCAAACTATTTACAATTTCCTGCTAAGAAACTGGATGGAATAATTTTGCTACCAATTTTTTTTCACTGTGATTATTTGTAATACAACAATGATTGGGAGATTCATTTAGGTTGCTTATTAAAGATTAATTGACAATAATCTCACAATAGTCTTTCAATAATTCTACGGAGAATAGTAATTTTATGTCATCATAACTTTTTTTTTTTCTGACATCTTCCATCTTTTGACCTTACACAGACCCGATTTGCTTGCAGAGAATAATACTAATCACTGATTTTCTCAATTTCATGTGCATTTCCCTGACAAAAACTGAAATATAAGAAACCTGAACGGGTAACCTAATCAATTTTGAGAAAAAATAATCAAGAAAGCAAACTATTTTGAATGATTTAATGACATTCGCTCTCATCAGACTTTATGCTACATTGGGAAAAAGTCACTAAGTGACCCTTTCACAAAACTGACATTTTTGTGGTTGCAAGGCAATCACTTTCAAAACTTGGGCAAAAGAGGGCAGTATTGCATTTGCTAGTAGGTGAAGAGCATAAAGATAAAGATAGCATACCTTGGTTTGATCTCCGTGATGACTCTTTCTTATTGTGGAAGTTGTCCTGGCCGGTGGCATCTAGATTCATCAGGCTTTTACTGAAATGGAAGAATGAGTCACAAAACACAAAAGGATTAGATTTATAGCAATTATACAATCCTAAAGGGAAATGGCAAGATTGGAAAGTAGTCCTCAATTCAGGACACAATGCTCCCAGAATTAAGTTTACTGTTTAAAGTTTCTGCTGTGAAAATGTTGTAGTTATAAATCTCTTTGTTGTTATGATTATTATCAGAAAATGCTGTGACAGTGAAATTTGTCATGTAGACTTTCTATGGGATAAATTATTATCAGGGCTGGAGATAAATTATGCAACACTGGCAAATGAATGCTTGTTAGTTTCTCAAGTAAACTAATTTAAGATAAGTCCTTCCAGCCTGAATATACAGTCTAGCCGGTGTATGTATCGGTATATGTTTCAACTCATTTGTTTCTTGAGACATTTTTGACTTCTCCCAATCATGACACTGCCCTTTAATTTGAAGGAAATATTTAGTTTATGGGTAGAAAAAGTGGCGGGATGATTTCAATACATCATCTGATTCTTTTTGACTCAGATGGACAAATTATTGAAATATCAAGAGGATTTTTTGTTCTTCTCTTTGTGAAGAGTATACATCTATATTCACCAACCAGTCAAAACCGTGTGATTTATGGAAAGTAAAAACAACACTAAATTCAAATAATTTATTAAAAGTTTTGTTATAATTCATATTTTGATACATAAGTCCCATTTTCAGTAATATAACTCTCTCCACATTATCTGAATTTTACTTTGCATGTAGCACTTGAAACTTTAGTGTGTTTAAAAATATGGGAATTAATATTTTTTATTACATGTGTCTGGAAAGTTTAAATTTAGAGCAATTCAAGGAGGGGGGGGGGGTGAGAGAAACGGTTTCAAGACTATGTTAGAGTTGAACTATTTCCTTTGGACTTCAAATGTCATATTACTCTTATATAATTTTCAGATTTCAGTTTTAAATATCATTCAATATTTTAATCTTTTTCTCAAATATGCTGTAAATTCAAATTAAACTGTACATTTACATAAATGTAAATTCTCATGCCATACTTGAGTCTAAAATAGGTCGTTCAAACGACTAGATTCAAATTTCAAAAAAACATTATCACAGCAGACACTTGTGTTCACAACATTGTCACGGCCACCCGATATATCATCTCTGCAATTATTATTAAACACACAACCAGAAAATGATTTCTTCTGTTTTCGGGGCATCAGGAGGGAATTCACTCCCTCTTCGCAAAGGGGGGACACGAGGAGCAAAGACGAAGATGCAACATCCGTGTCTTAAAATCCCCTGTCATTGTTTGTTATCTCACTCGCCTTGCCTGTAAATCAAATGACATTTCCCAACTGTCCCCGCAGTATTGATTTTTCATCCGAAACTTGTTCGTATATCAAATCAAGTGTCACATTCTATTGAATGAGTAAACACGATTTGGCTCGTGAGTTTGGGTATCTGAAGACTTGCTATATTCTCTGCTGCTGCTTCTTCTTCTTCTCTTTCTTATCCTCCTGCTTCTTCTAATTATCTGCCAAATCTTGCAGCTACTTTCATTCATGAATTCCCCTAATTTTTACCATTACTAAAATAAGTGTTGCATCATCAAGCTACTGTTCTCCCACACAAATACAAAACACATGTCATGTTTCCTTCTAAACGTTTTTATTGCTAGTTCTTTATAACTACCTTCAGAACAATTTTATTACAACTTCATATTACATTTAGCTACGTGTACTTCAAAAGTCTAGTAATGTCAACAGTGAATTATAACCAGGACCTGTCATTCATGAACAATAGTTTTACATCATTTTAGATACTCTATTAACATTCAAAATTATAATTTCATTTATTTTTACTGTACTAATCTACTCCTTCTTACAAATCAAATTTTTATCACCATAGATTACATTGCATTTACACTTGCTAAATTATTTTCATCAGGTACATGTTCAAAAAGTGTAATTCTTTATGAAATATTTTATTAAATGTCACTTGACAATATCTATATTTATGTAAAGAATTTAAATTATACACAGTTTAGCCTTTTGGCTTTGCTTTTTCTGTACTGAATAACAATTCCTATCAATCTATCTACATATCTACTTATCTACCAATCTATCTATCTATCTATCTATCTATCTATCTATCTATCTATCTATCTATCTATCTATCTATCAAGCTGACTAGCTATGTACCTATCTATCTATCAATCAATCAATCAATCTATCTATCTATCCCGATGTCTACAGGAATTTATCTATCTATCTACCTATCTAACCATCTATCTATCTATCCCTATCTACATCTATCAATCTATCTATCTATCATCTATCTAGCTGGCTAGCTATGTACCTATCTATCTATCCATCTATCTATCTATCTATCTATCTATCTATCTATCTATCTATCTATCTATCTATCTATCTATCTATCTATCTAGCTGGCTAGCTATGTACATATCTATCTATCTATCTATCAAGCTGGCTAGCTATGTACCTATCTATCTATCTATCAATCAATCAATCAATCTATCTATTTATCCCTATGTCTACATGAATTTATACCTATCTAACCATCTATCCATCTATCTATCTATCCCCATGTACATCCATCTATCATTCTATCTATCCCTATGTCTACATGAATTTATACCTATCTAACCATCTATCCATCTATCTATCTATCCCTATGTACATCCATCTATCATTCTATCTATTTATCTTTCTATCTACCTATCCCTATGTCTAAATCTATCTACATGTTTTATCTATCTATCTATCTATCTATCTATCTATCTATCTATCTATCTATCTATCTATCTATCTATCTATCTATCTATCCCTGTCTACATGAATCTATAGCTGGCTAGCTATGTACATATCTATCTATCTATCTGTCTATCTATCACTCAGTTTTGTGAGCATCCTTTACATCTGTTTGTTTATTTCTGTTGTTTCATGATAAACCTCTTTCATCCCTCACCATACTACAAGTGTGTACATGTACATGTACTTCCATGTAGCTGATCTACAGCAGCGGTTATTCACCTTGTACATGTTCAATAATCAAGCAACAGATTGATTCAGATGTCAGCAGTAATTGTCGCCTGGGAATGAAAACTACACTATTCAGCCATTCCATAGTGAACGTCTCGCGTGGACATTTGATACAAAATTGTCAAGCTTTCAATGTCTTAAATCTGTTATCAACTGGGTTCTTATTCCAAACAAATGTAACCATGTTTGTTGAAGGTAAGTGCATTGCATGTTTACATGGATTCCAGTTCTGAATGATTGTTCGAATAATATACTTTGTTAATATATTGCAATTTCTTTGACGTGACTCCGCGTGACACGTGATAATAAAAGAGAGGAATTTTGAGCAGTACTTTTAGTTTCAAAATTGAGTTTCTATGAAACTACAAAGTGGTGATTAAGTTAGTTTTGACTGAACTAGAAACTGAATACCCTGAGCTCAATTGCATAGGCGTAAGTTAGATTGTGCCAATTTCATCTGTTGCGAAAATGGCCCAGAAGAAGAATGAATGTGACTCGCGTGACACAAATTGCGTACTCAGCGACCCAGTTCATTTATAGCTGTATAAGTGTTTAAGGAGACTAAATTATAAGTGTTATATGAATAACTATGAGAATTGTGAGATTACCTTTTGCATAGAGCTGTGAAATTCCATTTTTTTCAGAACTATTAAAAAAAAATTCCACCCCATTCTGTAAATCGCTTTGTGGTTGGAAGGTATGGGCGGGTTGATGGCTTGAGGCGTTATCATTCTTTGTGCTGGGTTCGGGTTCTCCATCCATACTCCATTTGCTGAGCTTGCTCAACCACTAGTGACCAAAACTATGAACTTTTTTTCAGCTTCAAGCACCCGCACCGAATAATATACTGTTTACTTAGAGCTTTACACGAAATATTTAACTGTCGGCGTGGAAGGTACTTTTGCACTGTAAGTCAGATAACATGCAGTAAAAATACGGCCTTTCGTGAGTTGTGTACGCATCTTGCAACACCTTTTTTCTGAGGTGTGTTGACTTTTTGCAGTGTATCGGCGTACTGGCAAACAATAGCTCTTGATGGTAGATCCTTCACAATGTCTCTCTAGGATCAAATGCAGGGTACTTTTGTGTGGGACGGCTGCAACCATTAAGAGTTCCTTCAAACATATCACGCGGGATGGCATTCTCTGACTGGTTTACTCTCTCAAAGATGAAACTTTACTGAGTGGCCTTAAAAAAAATTCTCACCGAATAGTATTACATTTCTGTAATTTTTATCTAATCCGCAGCATTACCCATACAGATAATACACCTTTTCCCCATTATCCAATGGCTTTCTAAGAATAGATAAATCTGAATCTACAATGTCTGAAAGCGCAGACTAAGGGCACAATTGACTCGATTTTGTCCTACTTAACATAGAACAGTGTCATAAAAACATAATAAAAAGAAAAACCGACACAATTTCTATTATATCAATTATCGTCTTTACTTGACATTATCCTAATTGCTAGTATTTCAAACCCGACAAAGGTAATAAGCTTGTCCATATTTTGCTTAACGACCTAAACACACGAACGCCTCTCATGAGAACAAGGCTGTAGTCTCGGGTTAGGCTTTTGCGCCAAGACCTCATACAACAACACAGGCAACATAATCTCCTCGTGCTCTAGTGTAAGCATGTATTGGTATAGAAAAGTATTCATAAGAACACAGGTGGGTAGTTTTTTAGACCCGAGAAAACATCATACAAATTTCATACATTATGAAAATATAGAATGTACGGAGTGTGTACCTCTACGTTTGGGTTCAAATCAGTAAAATGCTATGTTGTCAAAATTTTTTTGAAAAAAAAGTATGAAGGCAACGATATCAGAATCTAATCACTATAAGGGAAATAATAAGGGCGCACAATTAATTAAATTTTCAGGCCTGTAACTTGACTGGTTTCCCAGAATATTTCCTTTTGGACAAATCCACCTTTTTTTTCCCACACGTTCTCAAATGTTAAGGGTGAGGTAACATTTTCCATTTTTTCTCCGCAATTAATTTATTTACGATGTATAATGAATATTAATACTAACTTGTAGCTAATTAAGATTGCGCATAAAAAAAGGGAAATTTCAGCCCCTTTAGATATATATTTATACACAGATTTTGGGCAGTGAAATGGTGGTCAGATTTAAACCTTGTCCATGACATATTTTATGATGTTTTCATAATAAATAGGTTTCTGGGAAAATATGGACAACCATTTGAAAAAATTATCATGTTTATCAAAATTTGATTGGGAAGGCTTACCTAATGAAATAGATAAAGCAATCAGCTCGACTTATACTTCTCAAATTTTTGATACTATACTGCTGGTTTGTGACTGTCCGACATACAGTATGTGTGACTCGCGTGAAACGATCTCTTGAGATTGTTTTTTCTTCAAGGTAGAAGGCAAATGAAATGTTTATGACTTCCTCTGGATACACTAGCCACACTCTTCTTCACTTACATGTCAAACACCAGCGAAAGTTCTTATCTAGTGTTTTTAGTATCTTAAAAATCCCTTATTTGTGACTCGCGTGACTATTCGAGTGGTTTTCATGATGAAATACTGGAAAATCGAAGAAGGATTTCGAAAAATTCTTAAGTTATCAAATCTTAGCTGGAATAGCTAGCCGTAATGAATCGCAGAAAAAGCAACAGTGTTATGAATCAGCTTCATTTATTTTCTCCGTTTGTGATTTTACCCCAAACGCCTTCCTTTTTTACACGACAAAGTTGCATGTATGTTCAGAGCTGTAAACTTTATATTCAAAGCTTTATTTCTAACAAAAATCTGTTGAGATTTAGATGGTTTCACTATTGCGCGTCTTTTGAATCATAAGTGACAAAAAAACACTTTGCTTCACTCTCGATTTTTGAGTTTGATGTTGACCCTGTGACCGTGGAATGGCTGCTATACATCACTGACCTTCTTGTCTCCATCTCATCTTTGTTAGTTCCACGATGATTATTACATAACTTAATCACCTTTTACTGTATTTGTAACGATATTCAAGCACTATATCGAGAAAATAAATGAATTACGTGGCGGTATAACGGATTAGCAATTATGCCACATATCTAAATTTTGTTCGAGTTGTGAAGGGGTAATATTAAGGAGCATATTACTGCTCGTTTGTTCGTTGTTTTATGTGTTTGACTTCATTCCTCAAAAGGTTCATGCTGGCCTTTTTCTATAACTCTTTCAAAGACAAATTGCCTGTATACGTGGATGCAGGCAACGTTGCCTTGCGATACACTTAAAATACTCTGCATGCATCACTTTTGTGTTGTGGAGATTTGGCGATCCAGAGTGGGATATTTTGGATCTGACCAATTTGGTCAAGTAGGAGACAAAATTCAAATTTAGTTCTCCTTCAGTCTTTGCGTTTATGACTCTGTGATACAGAGACTTTTATGATGTAAATGTGTGTGGAGTGTTTTAAATTATGTATTATTTACATTTTTTATTGAAGTACGACCCGCGAATGTCCACATTGTTCGCGAACATGTGGAGCCTCAGTCAAGATTATTTCACTGCACTAACGCTTGACCTGCGAAGACGCCTAAACCCTAACTGAAACTAACGGCAGGGAACCCTAACCCTATTCTGACATCTGGATACCCAAATGGCAACCTAACCCTAACTCATTGTCTTCTGAGATATTTCACTGAGTGAAGATGCATCCAATAAAGTAAACGTCGAGGGAGGGGTAAGCAATTTCTATGATGCGAGGTAAATCCGGCTACC
>JZLH01S0597756.1:77082-94613 GCA_001188425.1 Eucidaris tribuloides
AAAAAAAAATAAAAACAAAAAAAAAATACTGTGCAAGTGAAAAGTTGCCCTCTTTGCCAATTAGGACAATTATGTTGGAATGATGCTTACATTCAACAGATCAAAGGGCACAGTCTCGCTTTCAATTGTGTTGATTATTCTGTTAAATTTCCTTGTTTTAAACTCGAGATATCAATGCTAACAATGACAGGGTAAAATCATAATTGCTGCCATTATATTTACAGTCAATAATAGCATTAGCCCTCTCTTCCCTTGCCAAAAGTAGGGTACAACATTTTACTCATGTGAACGAAATAATCTCACGATAAACTAGATTTTGAAAGCTTAGACTACTGCCCTTGGACGTTGATGTAAGTGTCAGTCACATACAATACTTTCAAATTGCCAAGAGGGCCACTTTTGACTTGCACAATTTTTTTCTGTGAAGAAATGCAAGGAAACTTTACACTGATACAAATTTTGGTTGTAAACCCACAATTTGCCCAAGGAAGATGGAGACCAGGTAGGAACTTCCCAAATGAAGTAAATAAAGAGACAAATTGTACAAAATGTTCATGTACAATATTCAATTAAACTGTCTATAAATGAATTCACTAGAATGCACACAACATTGGAAAATGACCATTGTCGTTGCAAACCACAGAAATTCATTGAGCCAATCGGATTATCGTAGCTAAAACAGCAGGTTCCAATTCATAAAGGATGCCGAAAGTAGTTTTCTTTCCGCCAAAGCTGAACAGTATAGGAACAAATTTGAGATGACACTACACACGAAAATTGTCAATGGTAACAACACTAATCCACTCAACGTCCAAACTATACACCAGCCTTAAACATAATTTGCCAGGATACAAATGATGTGAATTCCGCCTCCCCCCTACAACACCCTCTTGTAACACAGGTACAGGTACAATACCTACACACATGCACAAGAGAAGTATTTCTGAGCGCGCAGAGCGCAATCAAATTTGACCATGACTTTTCAGCAAATTCAAATGTGTATTGAATCTAAACAAGGACAACAAAAATCAGCAAGGTAGAAAGTTAGTCCATTATGCGAAAACACGCAGTCTATTGCCATTTTGTAGAGGAAGCAATATTGTATTTGGTAGACGTAGCTTGCGGTCATTTTTTTATTTGTCTTGATTTCCAGAACACTATATCTTTGACCAGTTTTACTAATAGGCGTACACGATCACCTGTTAGTATGTGTGTTTCATTGTCCATCCCAGCCCCCCCTCCAAAAAAAAACTAGACAGTTCGCTGCGCGCCAGCGCATGGGTATGCTCGCGCAGCCTGCACTCCCATCAATTGATGTAATTGCAAAAGCTTCAAGTTACCCATGGTAGCAGACATTAGATGAATAATTTCATAATGATAAAGCCATGTGACCTTTGACCAAGTTACAAGTAAAATCCAATTTAAGCTGCCTCTCAAGTAATCGCCAGCGGTAAACGAGCCGAAGATCACGACAATTAAGCCGGGTGACCTATTGACCTCTGACTTTCAACTAAAAATTGACATCAGTAAATTCGGTGCCTCTATATAAGATATTCTCCCAAGTTACATCAAAAAATCGGAAAAGTCATACTTACAGCCAGTCCATATGCACTCGCGTGACATTTGAACAAAAATTTCAAGTTCAATGTCTTACTTTATCAAAACTGCGCTTTATTCAAACCAAATTTAACATGGTTTTTCGAATCAAGGCATTGGCAATTACATGATTCAGTTCTAAAATGATTGTTCAATAATCAATTTTTACTTCTTTACTTTTTTTATATATGCAATTTCTTTGACGTGACTCTGCGTTGACAGTGATAAAAGAGATTTTGACATACTTTATTCAAAATGATTTTCCTACTTGAAACTACAAGTTGGGGATGTTAAGTAAGTTTTCTGAACTAGAGCTTGAAATACCCTAGCTTCAATTCATGTGTAAGTTAGATTGTGCCGAATTTCCATTGCGTGCAGAAATGTGCCCGAAGAAATGTGTGACTCGCGTGACAAACATGCCGTGACTCCGTGTGACACAGTTCATTTGGATAGCTGTCATTAAGGTTTAAAGACATTAAATTATAATGCTTATATGAATAATTATGATGATGTGATACCTTCTGATAGAGTGTGAAAATTCCAGTTTTTCCAGGACTATTTAAAAAAATACCGCATTCTGTAACCGCGCGATAACATGCTTCAAGGTTCTCTACCACCATTTGATGCCCCAAAATACCGAAAACTGTGAGTTTTTTTTTTTCAAAAACTAATAATATGTTTTCTTAGACTGAACATTTCTTGCTGAATTCTGCAATCCAGAAATGCAAAATATGCTTTCGTTTTTTTTAGATTTGTCAAACATTTTTTTTAAGGTGTGTATTTGCAGTGTAGTACTGGCACATTAGTTTCAGTTCTAGAGAATGCACTTTTTTGACCTCCATTGTACACTCACTCTCGGACTATTTACCTCCAAAGATACTTACTGTGCCTAAATCCAGATTTTTGTATGTATTCAAAAGCAGTTGAGCCACAAGATAGCAGTTTCCTCATCAATTTCCAGATGGATAAATCTAAATGTCTGGAAGCCAGACTAGGGCATATGTATGCCTTAGAACAGGTGTCATAAGAAAATGCAAATTTTATGCATACTATTACTGCTTTAACAAAGGTTGTTCTTAGCAGCCTGACCAGCTTGCTGCAGGCTTGCCCCAGAACATAACAACACCAATGTATGCATATTGCATTTTGGTACCAGCAAAATGTATTCATAAGAACAGGTGCGGTAGTTTTAGAAGCAGAAAACATCCATAAAGTTCAATACATTATGAAAAATATAGAATGTACAGGGTGTGTACTTACGTTTGGGTTCAACAATCAGTAAAATCTAAATTGTCAAAGGTTATTTTGAAACAAAAGTATGAACGCAAACGATCATCAGAAATCTAATCACTTAAGGGGAAATATAAGGGCACAATTGATTAAATTTTCAGCGCCTTAACTTGACTGGTATTTCCCAGAATATTTCTCTGCCAAATGCACCTTTTTTTTTTTTTCACACTCTCAAAATAAGGGCGTAGGGAACATTTTTCATTTTTTCTCAATTTATTATTTACAGTAATGGAAATTATACTAAACTGTAGCTAATTAAATTCTGCAGGAATAATAAGGTGAAATTCATGGCCCTTAATATATATTTACACATTTTGCAGTGAATGGGGTCAGATCTTAAACCTTGTCATGACATATCCAGTGTTTTCATATGAAATAGGATTCTGGGAAAGATAGGCAGCATTGAAAAATATCAATGTATTTATCAAATGACGGAAAACTTACCTAATCAAATCAGATAAAGCAACAGCTTCACGTACTTTCTCAATTTTTTATCTATACTCTGGTTTGTGACTTTGTCCGACATACATATTGTGTGACCGCGTGAACACTCTCTGAGATGTTTTTTCTTCAAGGTATGAAGGGCCAAATTGAAAATGTTTATTACTTCTGTTGGATGATTACCACTACCACACACTTCTTCACTTACATGTCCAAAACACCAGCTGAAACTCTTTCTAGTTTTTTAAATCTTAAAAAAATCCCCGTGTATTTTGTGACTCGCGTGACATATTCCCGGGTGTTTCATGATGAACATACGTGCGAAAATGCGAAACGCATATTCGAAAAATTCTTTATGTTTTATCAAATTTAACTGGAATAGCTACCTAATGAATGCAGAAAAAGCAAGCATGCTTATGAATCAGCTGCATTTATTTTCTCTGTTGTTGATTTATACCCCAAACCTTCTTTTTTACGACAACAAATATGTATGTTCAGGAGGCCTGTAACTTTCATTCAAATGCTTTATTTAAAAATCTTTGAGGATTTCAGATGGTTTCAATATTTCATCTTTTGAATCATAAGTGACAAAAATCACTTGCTTCACTTCAATTCTTGAGTTGCATGTGACCTTACGTGGAAGCTGCTCAAGGTATCACAGAATGAGCCCAAATCAGACATATTTAAGGGCCCGGTGACCGTTGACCTTGAGCTCCCACAAATCCTTACAGTTATGGTGCCTCATAACTGACATACTTCACCCAAATAACATAAAAGATCGACAGGCCATTCTCCAAGTTATCATGGTAACGACCCAAATCAGAATATTTTAGGCCGGTGGACCTGACCTTTGACCTTTCAGCTTCCAAAATGCTAATCAGTTTATTGGTGCCTTATTAATTAAATACTTCACCCAAGCTTTGCATCACAATCCGACCAAGCCGCTCTCAAGTTATCGCGGTTAACGAGCCCAAATTCAAGATATTTAAGGTCCGGTGACCTCTCGACCTTTTACCTTTGAACTTCCAAAATCTAATCAGTTCATGGTGCCCAAATAATACTTCACCACGTAAATGAAAATTCAACGTCGGGGTTCTCAATTATCGCGGCGGGAATGGCATAACGAAGCCCAAATCAGAGACTTTTAAGGCCGGGTGACCTTGGACCTTCAGCCCCAAAATCTAATCAGTTCATTGGCTGCCTCTTAATACATACTTCACCCAACGTAAATGACAACTCCGACCAGCCGCGCGCAAGTATCGACCGGTACGGGTAACGAGCCAAATCAGACATATTTAAGGCCCGGTACCTTTGACCTTTGCAGCCTCCAAAATCTATCAGTTCACTTGGGGGCATATCAATACTGTCCTAGTTACATCAAAATTCGAATCAGGGACTTCTCAAATTATCGCGTAACGAGGCCCAAATCAGACACTATTTATGTCCCGGTGACCTTTGACCTTTGACCTTCAGCCCCCAAAATCTAATCGAGTTCATTGGGCCTCATAATACATACTTCACCCAAGTTACAATCACGAATCCGACCAGCCCTCTCTCAATTATCCGGACACAGTGCGGGCCCGTAACGAGCCCAAATCAGAACATATTTAAGGCCGAGGCGGGTGACTTATGACCTTTGAGCTCCAAAATCTAACAGTTTATTGTGGCTCATAGTACATACTTGCTTCCATAGATTACATCAAAATCCGATTGGGGTTCTCGAAGTTATCGCATAACGAAGCCAAATCAAGACTATTTAAGGCCCAGGTACCTTTGACTTTGACCTTTCAGCCCAAAATGCTGACATCATGGTGCCTCATTCCTAATCACATACTTCACCAAATTACAATGACACATCCGCCAGCTGCTCTCAAAAAAAAAACGCTGTGTCATCGCAGGCGCGGACGGCGGTAACAGCCCAAATCAGACCATATTTAAGGCCCTGACCTTTGACCTTTCAGACCTCCAAAATCTATCAGTTCATTGGAGGCTCATACGTACATACTTGGTCCTAGTACATCCAAATCGATCGGAGGTTCTCAAGCTATCGCTGCGTACGAGATCCAGCGTAACGGCCCACGACGGACGGACGGACGCCGAAAGACGGCACGGAACGGACGGCCCACCGGACCGACAACCCGAAAGACATGATGCCTCCCGGCAACTCGGGGTGCGGAGCATAAAAATGCGATGACATAGGACAAATACATTATGACAACGACAAAATCGCATCTCAGGCTCAGTCCACATAATTCACAATCAAAAATTTCAACAACCCGACGAAGAACCGAACAAGATAAGCAAACAATTGGGACAGAACAGGATTTAAATGGAATACAGGAGGAATGCACCTCCTTGTGCGCAAAATTTCCAGCAGCTACGACGACTCCCCGCGACTACCCAACATATGTAATCTACGAGGCTGCCCGCAAGCATTTAAACGGTGAGCAACAAAGTTTTCCAGTTGAAGGAACACCGCGGCCACGTTGCTTTAATAGCTGCGCTTGACGAAACATCGGGGGCACGCTGGCCAACAAATAAGACGAACGACGGTATGGTGCGATAAGCACACACGATGGATAACACGACAATTAAGTCAGCGCCGGAGATCATCTTTGCCAGCAAATGGCAGAAAATGTTAATCAAGTTTGGTGGTTTTCTAAATTCTTGGAAAGCAAATGTGGTCTTAGATCGATGTTCTCGCGCTGTCTTTTTTCCTGTTACACCTGTGATTTCTGAACATATTTCCAACTCATGAGGAAATCATTTTTACAATTGACATGTATCAACTCTTCCATTTGAACTTTTTAATACCTTTTTCTTTACAAGTTTCTCTTTCAGTACTCATTTTCATCATATTCAATTTTAATTTATATTAATTCAAACTCTATAGTTCTACAAGTGATTTGATATCACATTGAAGAAGTATTTTCTTCATAAATGACTAGAACTCAGTAGCAATCATGTCATTAATTTACAAACAATCACAATCACTTTCAGTGTGAAGTCTAATAATTTGTGAATAAGAACTGCTCCCACCCTAGAAAGTCTTTTACAAATGTGACCATATATGGCAACTAAATTGTCTTCACTTTTTTTAATGCATTCAATTTCTCAGATCTTGCTATGAATACGCCAGTCAAAGAAAATATATCAATAATAGTAACGATAAAGTTACAAAGCGCAGAAACTGTTCATATATATTCCACTGAGAAGTGCAAGAGCTCCTGTGTGCTTAGACAAAAAGACATGCTTGATTATAATTTTGATTTAAAAGTGTTCAGATGTTGATTTCCTAATTTCTATTTAAAGACAGAATAAATTTGCACTTCAGAAACAGTAAAATGAATGAAATCAGCTCAAATTGTTCACAATGTGAACATTAGTATAAATAAACACCTCTCATAGAACCTTTGGGTAGAATACGTAGTTTTGGTGAAAATCTGGACAATTAAACTTCAAAATTTACAGTGACGTCGACGTGCATGGGCCATTCCAAAATTGTCCGATCAGCCGTTAGCCGAAGGTCGCGCAGAGTTTAGCCGTTTAACCAATCAGTGTGCTCCGCTGGTCTTGTGATGGTACACATAACCACGATTTGCAATTTGAGCAAAATTTAAACTCACGGAAAGAACAACATTCTGGTAACATTTCGTTATTAGTTTTTCTCATAAAACAACAAATTCATGACGTATGGATCTCAAACTTTCAACACAACATTTGTAAGTACTAAACTACCGTTTGGTATTGATAATGAAGGGAAGTATGGACTTGCAAATCCCTGACACAATCTTTAAAGCTCAGTTATTCCACAATTTAGGGGCTGCACTGAGAGGTTTTTTTTTTTCTTTTGCGTTGTTTTCAATTAAGCATTGAAATGCTGACAGAAATCAGTAGCTAATATACCTTTTACAAGCTTCAGTATTCATGCTTGTCTAACTTGCACTTACCGGACTAGATAACATTTGACATTTACATACTTCATGTAACCCTTCGTTTCCTCTTGCTAACAAAACAGTTACAAAGAAAGATACAGGATAACGACGAAAGCAAAATTCCCTAAATTCGTGACTTACGAGCCTCCGATGGAGAATCATGAAAATGTCAAATTACACACCAGACTTCACACGATGCCTGCTACCTGTGTACACGGATATTAACACATTCAGTTCCACACTACAAGTTTTACAGGTAAAGTCAATGGAGCTGAATGCATTTAGTATGGAGAGGGTTAAATAGAAATGTATGTTCAACAGCAGCAGGCAGCCCCCTTGTTTTTGTCCATTTCTCGGTGAAGAAGTCACATCATGGAAAACACTATGTGGGGGATGTGTGAGGGCATTATGGGTTTAAAGGGCAGCGACATGTTTGGAAGAGACTTGTCAAAAATGCCTCAAGAACCAAATGAGTTAAAACTCATATATCAATGTTTACACCAACTCAGGAGTACATCCAGACTAGAGGAATTGAATTAGTTTACTTTAGTAGTTCTAAACAAGCATTCATTTATCAGTATTGAATTATGATATGACCTTGAAAAAAAAATGAACCCATCGAAAGTGACACAAAAATTTGAATGGTACAGCAGTTTCTGATAATAGAAAGCAGAAGTGTCTGACCATGAAATTTTCACAGCAGACCTGAACAGTACACCATTTACCAAGCCCAATATAGACACTGAATAACATAGAAAGCACATTCAACAAATGGGGACAGTGCAGAGTTAACAGCCCAAGTTTAGTTTTGTCGAGCAGACGAAATTTTTCTCAATCCCTCACAAGTATTCTATTGTCACCCCAGACATCAGCAAGACGTTCAACAAAACCCACTGAAAATTGTTATAGTGACAAATTGTGATGTTTTAATGATAGGAGAAACATGTAGCGGTATGTGCATTACCAACGGAAAATGTCAGGTTCCTCCTCCCCCCCCCCCTCCCCACCCCAACATCTTACCACTGTGAGTAATTTCTAAAATTTATGGACAGTTCAGGATTATAGATCGTTAATGTCTAAAAACATAAATTGCAAGAACTTTCATTTTTTACCATTTACCGTAACTATACATGGCTTTAAACTTCAATGCAATTCCTGAAACAGGTACAAACAACTTAGAGCAATTCGGCTGCGCCGCAGCACGATGGGATGCCCTCGCACCCCCGTCCAATTCCAAACTTTGAATGTACAGAGGCATCGTAAACCTTGACCGTATCAACTCTGAAATGTCATTTATGCCCCATCTAATACCAACCTTCACCAAATTACATCAATATCGATACGCTGTTCTCCAAGTTATACCGGGGGTAACGAGACCCGAATTCAGGAACATATTTAGGGCCGCGGTGACCTTTGACCTTCTTGACCTTTGAACTCCAAAGATCAACATTTCATTGGTGCCTGCAGAAATAATACTTCACCCAAGGTTACATGAAAATTCAACGGCGCTTCTCAAGTATCGCATGGAAGCCACGGCGGGCCTCTGAAGTGGTAACGCAGCCCAAAGCAGACTATTTAAGGCCGGTGACCTTGACCTTTGACCTTTCAGCTCGCAAAATCTAATGAGTTCATTGGTGGCTCATGAGTACATACTTCGCCGTCCTAGTGACATCAAAATCCGACCAGCCGCGCCAAGTTTACGCCGCCGTGTTAATGAGCCCGAATCAGACCATATTTTAGGCCAGTAACCTTTGACCTTTTGACCTCTTGAAGCTAAAAAATCTAATCAGTTCAGATTGTGGCTCATAATACAATACTTCACCCACGTACATGAACATTCAACCAGCCATTCTCAAGTTAATTGCCGGTAACGAGCCAAATCAGCATATTTAGGCCGGGACTTGACCTTTGAGCCTTTCAGCTCAAAATCTAGATCACTTCATTGGTGCCTCATAATACAACTTCACCAAGTTACATGACAATCGACAAGCCGCTCTCAATTTCATGTAACGAGCCCGAATCTGACAATGTAAGGCCACGGCTGACCTTTGACCTTGACCTTTCAGCTCCAAGAAATCTAATTGAGCTTCATTGGTGCGTCCATATACATACTTGCGTCCTGAGTTACATCAGCAAATCCGACCAGCCCCGCTCTCAATATCCGCCGGTAACGAGCCCAAATCAGACATATTATAAGCCCAGTGACCTTTGACCTGTGACCTTTCAGCCCCCAAAATAATCAGCTTCATTGGGCCTCATAAACATATTCACCCCAAGTTACATACAATCCGACAGCCGCCTCTCAAGTATCGCGGGTCCGGGGTTACACGAGCCAAATCAGACTATTTACAGGCCCGTGACCTTTGACACTAATTACTTTCAGCTGCCAACAATCTAATCAGTTCATTGTGGTCATAATACATATCCCCAAAGTTACATGACAATCCGACTAGCCACTGCTATCAAGCCATCGCGCCGGTAACGAGCCCAAAGCAGACATAATTTAAGGCCCGGGGACCTCTTGACCTTTGACCTTCAGCTCCAAAACAATCTAATCAGTTCATTGTTCGGTGGCTCATAGTACATATTGGTCCTAGCTACATCAAAATCCGATTGGGTTCTAAGTTATCGCATTTAAACGAGATCCGCGTAAACGGTGCGCCACGCGGCGCGACGGACAACCCGAAAATCATAATGCCTCGCAACTTCTTGCGGCAGGCCATAAAAAGACGCAGCATGTCATCATCAATACACATGAATTGGCACTAAAAATACATTTCAATTTATGCCAATACAATGGTTATATTTGACGAATAAATTTGCACATTTTATGCCCTATGAATAATCACACACACACACGGAAAAGAAATGTGACATATCCTAATACACAAACTTATCAACCAAAATAAACTCCACACAATCACTATGAAAAAGTCTCAGCAACACACTACTCCATTTTGTCTGATTTGTTCTTGTTTTCCTTGTCAATAAGTACACACCGTAGCCTCACAGATATGAACGGCCAGAAACACCAGAAATTATATTAGAGGTTGGCTATTTGTTTGCATAGTCTACTTCCGACTCTAATATTAAGATCTTGCATACGGGCCGCGGAATTATCAGACCCCGCCACGCGAAACACTATCTGCCCAGGGCACTTCAGGACGACCACCGGGATGCGGGGGCATCACGAATAGCCGCGACGGCATAATTCGCAATTTCCACTGCCCGACGACGAAAACTGCTGGGGGATGTATCGGCAAGCCTCGAAAAGTCATCGATCGCTCACCGTATTGTCAATGTCCCGGGGATGAATACAAAGAGGTTAGAGGAGAATCACGCAATCTTCCCCACTTCTTAGGCTCTTTATTAACATAACACTGATGTAAGCTTCAATTTACCACTGCCGTCCCACCCCCCGAAAGCCGTATGACCGATACGACGAAGCTGGATTGTATATCGGTATTAGCACATTTACATGGGAGATGGAAGAGTACAGGAATGAGTGAAAGGTTACAGAATACATGTATAAAGTTGATGGTAACAAAATAAGTTAAATATGCTGCACGCATATCTGGGAAACCCTTTGGTCTTTGAATGCATGAGGACATATTTGACATGCAATTCCTTGTCTAGTATGATTGCATCATGATTGCTTAGAAATTGATGCTCTTCTCTGTTATCATCTCATCATTACCATCACCATCATCATCTATCAAATATCAAAACTGGAATTCAGAAAACATTGACCCTCACGAGACACAAACTTCAAGAAGTTCCAGATTTTACACTCACTGATATATCCAGGCATGTCAATTAGAATTTAATGAGAGGACCTGAAATTCTACTACAATGAACTTTTTATACACAAAAACCCCTAAAATATGACCTGAAAATTAACTGTCAAAGCCTGAATTCAGGCTTTTGCCTGAAAACTGGCATCCTTGTACATCTCATCACTACCATAGTTTAACAGAAAAAAAAATTATACGTGTATGTGTACTTACGAAAAAATCGTTGACTAGTCATCAAAAAAGGCATCTTTGCTTGAGTTTCCTAACGTCCCAAAATATTAAAGTGCAAAGGGCCTTGCAGATAAGTACAATATAAATCCATTCATTGATGAGCACATCTGAGCTTGAAAATGTAGATCCACATGCTGGAAATAACCAGAAGTGGAAAAAACAAAAACATCTGCTGTAGAAAAAATCCTGGATTTGCGCTTCAAAAAAACAGAGGGGTCCGAAGAAGTAAGAATAATATAACCAGGATATAAGCTCCCAAGTCCTTAATAATGCTCCACTTCAGTCGCTCTTGTCACATGGCAGGTATATAACATAACAGCATTCTGATGAAGCCAGATCCACAAATCGCATTGCCGAGGATACAATAACAATCGCTCCAGAACGGGGCGTCCCAAAACCAAAACGATGCCGCGTTACTCCAAGCGACATTTAAACTTTAAAGGGGGCAGCGCTGATTACGATATCCCAATGCTTTCTTTGTAGTACAGCCAGCCAGCGAGGGGCGTAGCTTCCCCCGGTCGACCGCAGGGCTGGGCCGGGCAGGAAGCCTCCCATTTTACAGGGGACGGTCTGTACTCGCACGACCCTCGCTTCGGGAGGAATGCAATTTCCTGATCCAATTTAAACAAAGAAAGTCACTCGACCCCTCCCAGACATTTTTCTTCTTTTGTTCTCTGGGCTCACTTTACCCCTGAAGACATCAAGTTCAATATCAATCACTCCCCCAAAAAAAATGATCAGGGAAGCTGAGTCAAAACAACAGAGTATATTACCGATGTATATATTTCAGAGTGGCATTTCCCCAATAAATTGGGCAATTATAATCACCTTTGTTGCAAAGCTGTGACAAGCTGTAATATAATCCCCATATTTCAACCTGCAATGAACTCCAAAGTATGAATGAACCAGGCACTGAGTGAACCACCATGACTGGGGCTATTCTTGTTGAGAACTAAAGCAAACGCATCACTTCCTGCTAACTGACTTGTAGTTGTGTTGGACTTGTGGGGTCGACACTGCATAATGCTTTATTAAGTCGTTTTACAATACTTTCATTCAGTTTGTATTGTGGCAAATAATTGTCCGTGCTATGACTGAACACATCCTTCTTCTTATAGTACTTTGCATGGTACTGTCAAGTCTAGATAATTATTACAGTGACTTTCATGTAAGTGGTGAAGCTGGTCCTAAAATAGACCTGTTTACTAACATATTCACATTTCATTTCGAAATTAATTTTACAGAAGAGGTTGTCCCATAACAACCTGAGTTTGTCCGATGCTTGCCAGACATAGCAATAACTATATGTACATGAGCTGAATTCCAAAGATTGAAAAATATTCATTATGTGCAGGTTTATGAAACCACTAAATAATAAATAATAATAATAATTATTATTATTATCATTATCATTATTATTATCATTATTAATATTATTATTATTATCATTATTATTATTATTATTATCATTATTATCATTATCATCATTATTATTTCTTGTAAAGTGCATTATCTAAACTACTCAGAGGACTTGCTGTTCTCTCCAGAATATATTAAACAATGTTTTTAACAAACCTTATTAACTCTTAACATGCTGAAGTCGCAGATCTGCACCAAATAATACACATTAAGTCCATAGAAGTGTAAATCATCTGGCACGTTAAGAGTTAAAGGAAAGAGAAATTAAAAAAAACTCATACATATAGCACATATTGTAGCCTCATATTATAAGGTCTATGACACCTAGCTGGTTACACATGCATAACATACAAAAATACATACATACAAACACACACATATACACTTTTACTTTCATGCCCATACACTGTACATTGTACACACACGCGCGCGCACACACACACACACGCACACACACACACACACACACACACACACACACACACGCACACACACACACGCACATCCACACAAGCAAATATCATACAGTTCAACAAAAGCAGTCCAAAACTGGTGTCAATCGCATGTATGCACTTGCTGAGATTTACTGGTTTTCTACTTGACTTTGTTTTGACTCCCAATAACCAATATTTCCTGTGACATGAGTGACTGCTCTTGAGTGACCACTACAGGTGAAATGAAATGACTCTGTGGGGAATTGGGGTTGATACCTGAGAATGAGAGCTAAATGTGAACCTAGGACTCAAGTGGGTCAAGGTATAATGAGGTTAAACTAATCAATTAAACTAATTGCTATTATAAGACAATAGCCATAATCAGTCTCCCTCCACTTGGATGGGCTTGACAAACATTGGGAGAGTATGCTGAAATATGATGATGTTTTGCTCTCAGCTGAGTCCTGTGTATGGAACATAATTGAACATTATGGAAGGTTATTATCTTAAAAGCATCATAATGGAACAATATAATTTTGTTTTCCATGAAGTTAACTACTGTTTTAAAAGCATCCTAAGTTATGGGATCTGCATATGGTATATCTATGTAGTTTTACAACAACTTTGTTGGACACTGTCAATATAAGTACTAAAAATCTTCAAATTTCAAGTAAATGCCTTTCTGATGATTGTACATGACAACCTAATAGTTTGCTCAAGGTTTGACTGACACAGCAATAATTTATGTACCGTATGCATTTTCTATGCAAGTCCGATTCTCCACACTCACACTTAATAGACCACTTTACTAATTTTATGACTACCTATTAGAAACAAAAGTTGCCCCCGACAGTAAATTTCCTCTAATGTGAGAAATATTGCCTTATTCGATGTTTGCACTAAACAGACTGATAACAGGATCTAAAAATATCACACTAGTTTGATTTCATGTGAAAAAAGCCAATGGTTTTCAAGTTAGAGACAATTTAGTGTTTAGGTACTTCTGCCACACAACCAACAACAATAGTTTGGAACAGGTGTATGACAAAGCTATTAACCAGGCTTTGAATAAATTTGAAAAATAAGCCATCAAACATGATTCAATATTATCTTGAGATGAACAATCAGTCTTTGTCAGGTAGAGAGTTCAATGTATGATAACAGCCAAATTCAAGCATTTATTTCATGTTTGTTTATACTAATTCCCCTGCACCAATTAACCAACCGAACAAGATTATTTTAAATTACCCAAAAGCTCACGAAAATGAACTCTTCGGCGTGAAAATTGCGAGTCGTCACCTGCCATTTTTTCGGCTGGTTGCCGTCGGCGGTGACGGGGGAAATGGGATTGTTTAATTACATATCACACGGTGCCCGGTTTTGCATCCTTGCCATTTCAAATTGGCCATTTACGTTGTGAGCTGCTGAATTGATTTGAGCGTTGATTTAATTCAACCGGATGCTACTCTGTACGGTAGATAGTTCTTGATGTGATCTTTGAAGGTTGGAAAAAAAAAACTCCTTAAAATATCACGAAAACAATGTACATGAATGCTCAGTATGGGGCTCGTTATGTCACGAATTCACCTCGCTAGAACAGCTGAAAGACAATTGAATCAGTAAATTCACCAAGTGCCCAAATCCCATTTGTTTACATTTGTGAATTCACTGATTCAATTGGTAAACATATGTGACTGAGAATTGACAAGTTTGAAAGTACCAGACAAATATAAAAAAGTAAAAACTATATTTATGTAACACTATGGAATACTCCCTTCAGATCAGCATCATTCCATTCATGTAAAGTGTATTTCAATTAAACTCTGTGAGAAGAGTGTATATTCTTTTAAATTCATACAAATACCCCCCAAAAATGAACATCAAACTGATGTTATCTTTTAAACAAAAATACTAACAAATAATGACTTTAATCTATTTCTGCTAAACCAAAATGTCACTTCTGCATGTCTATAGTGCAAAAACATCCAATATTTGAACAATATGCATGCGAAAGTATACTACTAAATTTAGAAAGGCATTTTTGAGTAACCTACTTTCTTTCGAGCCAGTTCCTTTCCACACACACATTAGCCCCATATTTTTTAAGCTGTTGTCGAAAATGTCAGAGAGAAATGCTACGTGAAATAAAAAAATCTCCAGCTAAACAACGACATGAAAAGTCCCTACACCTCCTCACATATTTAAGCCGTAATACAGAAAATTCAGAGACTGAGAGATAAGCTTTCTTTCAAAACATGCCACGAGGTTTCTCATTCAAATGAAGTGTAAATTCCGTGTACACAGGGACGAAGTTTCCGTCCGCAAATCATTCCGCTGACTGGCAGGAGGTAATGGCGACAAGTGCGAAAACAACATGGCTGCTAATTTCGTCCGGCCTTTCTGGATTGCCCGTCTTTTGTTTTCATTTTATACAGGTAGTTGATGTCATTGATTTAGAAGCAGTCGTGAGTGACAGCTCATTTACAATGATGATCCAAAATGAGATTTGTAATGATCATTCATTCATTCATTACTTCTCTTTAAAAAAAAACCTTGATACAGGAAAACATTAATTATTAGCCTGAGAGTGTGGTGATGGGCCTGTGATAAAGTCACCATAGGTGATTTTCTAGTCATGAACATGTTTCAATGCCAATATCATTATTTCTGCTACTTTCATTTATGTCTGCACTGGGCAACATCAGTTATGATTAAATGCAAAACGATACATTGTATCATAAGCTAATATGACAAATAATGGTATTTTCATATGATGTCGATAAAGCAGCCACTTTAAAGGTTTACATATATTGACTTGTTTTATTGTTGTTGCTTGGAAATATATCCACTTGGTTTTTATGTTTTATTAATATGAATGCTTCTATTTTGTCACTTTACTTTACCTATTCCCACATGTTACGGTACCCTCATTTCTACTGTATGTAGGCCTACACACCAAAATTCCACAAAAAATCAAACATTTAACATAAAACCACATAATTTTCATTTTTTTTATCTCTCTACAAAATGTTTCATCAAGTCTGCACTGGTCCTTTACTACATAAATAAATACCAAACCTACTTTACCCAAATGAACGACCTAAATGAATAACATTAAATTAACCCATTGGAGGCTAAGAACAAGATATCTTGGGCTGGGGTCTATGGAGAATGCATGTTATATTGAAATCAAGTCGTCTCCCATGGGTGATGTAATTGATTATACACATTGAACTCGAGTTTGCCCAGTACATGACGTTTCAATTTGAGCCATTTTTTTCCCTTTACACAAATACACCACAGTTTGACAGTCTTAATGCATTACATCACCGGAAGGCAACTTTGCCTGCATTTACCGCATTAGCTCTGAAAGCAAACCCCAATTTTTCTCCCCATATCTACCGCCACTGACCCATCTTTTCAGCCAAAAAAACACAAACCGTTATCTACTCCAGCTATCTATCCATTTTTTTTCCCTTCTTCTTCTTCCATTCGTCATACAAAATACACATCCAACTACGGCACAAACAGCCCATTACCCTAATATTACAAGTTGAAATTATCTTTCATACCCATCTTGTTGATTGACCAGAGAATTTGCACATCACTCACTCACCTAAAGTTATCTTCCACATTTTTTTTTTTTTTACAATTAAAGGCAAGGTCCACCCTGACATCAAGTGGGTTTTAATAAAAGCAGAACAATGTGAAAAACATATCAATGAAAGTTTAGCGAAAATCCACCAAAGAATAACAGAGTTATGGAATTTTAAACTTTTAGATTTGTGACGTCATATGCGAGCAGCTCCCCATATGTCATGTTATATTAATTCAATAAATTGCCACTTTTTATTGATTCGTGATAATTGAATGTTTTTTTTTTCATGGAAGCATGTATGAAATAATGTTTCTAATTATATATTGAATGCACAGGTAACAGCATTTTCAATTTTCTGAGAAAATGGCACTTTACGGAATTTACAATACATGACAATGGGGAAGCTGCTCGCAGGTGACGTCACAAACTTAAAACTTTGAAAGTTCATAACTCCGCTATTCTTTGATGGTTTTTCGCCAAACTTTCATTAATACGTTCCTCTCATTATTTTGCTTTCATTAGAATCCACTTGATGTTAGGGTGAACCTTGCCTTTAATGATCACAAACACACATACAAATATACATGTTGCTATAGTGAATGCAAATAATACATCACAATTATGCAAACCGTTTAAAAACATTCATTAATTCTATGTTTGGCACAGTTGGCTTTTGTCACATTAATGATTAATTCTCTTGTATGTATTTGAGCAATTCCGAGAGAAATGTTACCCGGGCTCAAAATCATGAAATCTGTAATAATTCAAAAAATATATGTGCTACGGTGATAGA
>JZLH01S0597756.1:97168-109679 GCA_001188425.1 Eucidaris tribuloides
ATGCAAAATGCAAAAAAAAAAACGGCGGTGAAGTTGAGCCTGCGGCTAAAAATGGCGCGAGAGTAAATAGAATCCCGCGGAGTCGTGCCGTCACGCGGGAGGGAGATGCATTGGCCGATCAGCCGTGCGCCACAATCCGGCCATTTAGTTTTAAGCCGTCATTTACGGTGAATTCCAGAAAAATTGATGTGTACACTGCTGGTCACCTTTCAGAAAATCTTTTTACAAGTGCATTTTCCAAACAGGCATTAGCCTACTGACTGATCTTTGTAGCGGAGTTTTGCCCTTTTGACTGTGCACTCGTTAACGTCAGTGCTCATGTTGTGTTGCCATTAACCCATTGAACATGACTTGATTATGCTTTAAAGCCCAAGTAAAGTTTTGTTAAAGGTGAAAAATGAAATTCTTTGCAATTATGTTTTTTTAGATAAAACTACTTGATTTATCAATACCCTGAAAATTGCTTGCTCCAAAACTGTCCCATTTTTAAAATTACTAAACATGTAAAATCTCAGGGGGCGGGGACCCCAAGATTTCCCATAGGTAATGTACAAACCGCTAGATGCTCTCCTTTAATTTAAACATCATAATTTGTCACTATACACAATTTTCAGTAGGTATGATGTAGTTTTCTGATGTATGGGGTGAATAGAATACTTTGTGACAGATCGACCAAACATTTGTCTGATCGACTCCCATAGCTACATGTAGATATCTCATTTCTCGTCTTCAACTGGTCAAGAAAAATTTGAAAGTTGTAAAAGTGGTAGTGTTTCATTGTCTCAATGAAAACTAAAATTGTTGGAGGACAAAGTTTTTTTCTGGAAAATATTCTCATAGAATATTTTCTTAATATTAATTCCATGAACATTACAGGAATGCTTTCAAGGAGGGCTGACTCATAGGGCTATGGATAAGAAAGATCATTTTAGAGGGTAGTGACATGATTTGATTTGGGATATGTCAAAAATGCCTCAAGAACCAACTGAGTTGAAACATATACCACTATACATGTATACCCTGACTAAAGTGTATATTCAGACTGGTAGGATTCATCTTGAATTCGTTCACTTGAGGAGAAAGAAGCATTATAGGTAAATGACATGATTGAAAGTAGTCCTCAATTTGGGGTAAAAACTATTCTAAAATCAAGTAAACTATGCATGGATCCTACTGTGAACATTTTGTAGTCAAAAGTTAACCCATTTTAAAATAACTTCCATCAGTATGCCTTATGACAGACAAATCTATAGTGTAGCTTTCTTTGGGATTTGATTCTCTCATGCCTCGAGAGAATCAAACTGCTGGCCTGTTCATGCTTGATTCTCCTTAAGTAAACAAACTCAAGACAAATCCTTCCAGCCAGGAGATCCACTCCAGCTGGTGTATATTTGGTATATCTTTCAACCAGTTTGGTTTAAAAGGCATTTTTTTTATTTCCCCCAATCATGTCACTGAGCTTTAATTCACCTGTGCTGAATTAATTTCTGGCCCCGATAAAAATTTATCCCATAGAAAGCTTCTCAACAAATTTCAATTTCACAGCATTTTTTGAAAATAGTTGCAGAACAAAGAGGAAATTTATACATAACTATGAAATGTTCAAAGCCAAAAGTTTACACAGTATACTTGATTGATTCTAGGAGCACTGCATCCCAAATTGAAATCTCTTCCAATCTGGCCATATCCCTTTAAGTCCAACAGCCAGGTTCCGACAGATCACATATTTCCAGGTATGTATTTCCACGTTTGCACTGTTCAGGTGGGAATTTGGGACATTTGACCGTTCTGCTGGTTGACACAGTGGCTGAAAGCCTGGAAGGTATCCGCCTCTCCGCTCAAAGTAAAACACCTACCACTCCACCGTCTGGGGACGTGTAATGTACTACGCTATTTTGGAGGTGTGTCATAATACCGGCCCGTATTAATGTTCCTTGCGTTGTCCTCGTGACATATCGATGTAAGGGTATAGCCAGGAATAAAGCAATGGGGGGGGGGGGTACCAACTTCCCATGTCATGTTAGAGTTCTCATCGTGATTATATTTTCCAGGGGGTCACATGAACCATTTCAAAAATTCTGCAGCCCCTTGCCATACAGATAAACCTGCCATATTTGGTTAAAAGCTAAACTTCCATTTTTTTGTGTGTGGGTGTGTGTTGGGGGGACTTCTTGTGGCCCCAGGTCACCTAATTCTACTTCACTGAATATATTTTATCTGTAAATGAATGAGGTGGAGTGACCTTTTCCATGTCCGATTCCCATCTTTTGACTTTCTTTGTTGGGTTTCCCCCCAATGGTGTGAATTGCAGTGTACAAGAAAAGAAAGTTGCAAGAAAACAAAACACAATACGTGAAGTGGAATGGAGGTTAAAAATAGAAAATGAGACAATGCGTGGGGTTGAGTTACCAATCCGATGCCGACAAATGAGAATCAAATTCGAAAAATTAATAATCACGCATCGTAAGGCAAATAGGTTACGGGGACAAAGATAGCTTGTATACGATGCTCTGAGCTTTTGGACATGAAGAACGAGAATCCGCATGGGCTTTGGTACGAGTTGTAAAATAGGGAGCCGCCTGATATTAGATGAAGTGATTTCACGTATGATTGTGTCGATCTTACTCATTGATGATAAAATATGGATACGAAACAACAAATGTGATGGTAGTCGAACCTTCACTGTTAAAAGCCAAAAAGCGCATTTACTGACCTTTGCCTGCTACACTCCTGACTTTTTTTCACAATTGAAAAGAGACAATTGGGATAATCATTTTCAATCCTCAACCCGCATTGTACAGATTTAGAATGACAGTTATAGTGTACTTGGAATTATCATCAAATAATGTTAATATTAATATTGATTCTGATCATTACAATGTACATCTTGCTTTACTAGAATTTAAAAGCAGTGAATCTCATTTGCAAACATCCCTGCAGACCAGGAAAAGATAACCCATGCCCTTAGGCTATTGATAAAGGGCATGTCTGCGAAATCTGGGGGTCAGTAATTACCTAGAATGTGAAAAATGCAAAAGAGAAACAATAGCCGTCTAGTGTACGTTCTATAGTAGGAATTTTTTTCTCACGAGAGAAAAATTCAAATCAGAGTCTTAACGGTCACTATAATTCCAATAAAACTGAGTTCCTAGCTCCTTTATTTTGCTACAGGTTCCCAGATGGCATTTTCTTCGAGATGCCATTGTATTTACACAATGTTAATTTTTAGGAATGCAAAAGAGATGCCTGCTTTTAATGTGGTATGCAAATGCCTACATAGTTGTACAGGTAACAACTAAAATAATAATGTACAAAGTGATTGGCGGAGTTAATAAATTACTTCTCAGTCACAAATGTAAATAGGCCATGCTTGTACTACCACAGAAGTCCAAGTCTTTGAAAGAACATTCTCACTCATAAGTTGATACCAGCCTTCGATTAAACAGGAAGTCACAAACAATAACCCAACTCTGTAAACTACAGTCTAGAACAGATCCTTTAAATTCTGCTTGACATCTATCTTCATACCATCCCGGAAGCCAGTCACAACAATTTCATATTTTTTTTCTCCCGTCACTCTACGCAAACACCATCGCGACATAATTAGCCTTCACAATCGATGATTTAACCGATCGAGTTTCGCGTCCCACTTACTTTCTCACCTCCAATTCCCGATACGGCACCGAAACAAGACGTTAATTCAATCGGTATCTATACAGTGGCAGCCCCGCATCTTGACATCTGCCTCACACTGCCACTTGAATGCACAGCTACACCATGGCCGTCAAAAACATTGATAACACGGATCAGTCGCGCCTAATAATCCCTTCTTGAGAAGCTTTAGTGAGGTTTTGTGGCCTAGATGAAGGAGTCATATTCCCAAGATGATTCTTTGACAGAGTTTTTTTTTTTAAATGTGAGACAGGAAAGGTATACATTGTGCAGTGTAATTGGTGCTAGACACGAAAGGCTAGCCAAAATAACATACAATTAAAATACATGTACGTTTACATTTAGTTTTCTCCTAAATCTATGCAAAGCACTCCATTTTTCTACCAAACACAACTAAATACTAAATGATATGTACTAGTGATAATGAAAGTGGTAGCGAATTGAGATGATGGGGGTTGAATTATCTAACATTTCCACTATAAAATGCCATCACAATTTTCCTGGGCTCTATCAAGTACAGGGTGTGTCAATGTGAAAGGATGATGTTATTTTTATCTAAGAAAGAGCACTCTGAGATATTGCGGTTGTTAGGGTGGGGGGGGGCACGTCATTAGTTTCTAACAAATCCTATGTATTGCAACAAAGGGAAAAAACAGACAAAAGAAGCATAAAATGTTTCTTTTAATTCTTAACGTGTCAAACACTTTTAACAGCGCCACAAGAAACAACTTCTAGATTGTGTCAACTTCAAACAGCTATACATGTAGCTTACTACACAAGCATGAGGGAGAATGGAACTGTGTACAAAAACTGTAGGTGAAGTATACCCTTTCTAACAATGACATTTTTACGATAATATGAATATTTACGATGAATTTTGTTTACAATTCACAATGAATGTTGTTTTGGAAGTTATTCATTTCAGGTCAATCAATAACCACAAATATATAGAAAATGTACATCTTTTTCCATTTTCACAAAAAAATCTCAAATTTGTGGGAAAGTATCAAATATAACCCTACCAGTTTTATGAGTGATTTAGTTAGGCCTGTTTCTCTTGGTAAAAGTGTAATAAGAAATTATGCTAGTGTCATCATTTTCTATTCTTATAACACTGAGTGAAAGGGTATTATTTGTGGTGTAAAATTTGTACAGTGACACATTAAGCATTTTATGTAATGGCTACAAAAAACGAGGGGGGGGGGGACAGAATCTGAAAGGTGGATAGTAGTGGTACATGTGCCCCTTCATCTACCATGAAAGCAATAAATACATTCCACTTGACAAACTGGAAAAAAAGAAATGAACAACAGCTCTACGATTAATAGTTGTTAAATATTCTTGGAATTTACTTGGTATTTTGATACAAATATGTTCAAAAGACAACAAATTTGCTAGTTTAAGAGTGTTTTTTTTTAAAATCTATTTGTTAAGTATTTGAGGGCAAATTTAATTTAATTAAATTTAATTTTACATCAAATATCATTAAATCATTAGACAAAAACCACATTTTTACAAAAGAAATAATGATTTAAACCACCATTGCAGAATTAAAGTCTGCCATCTTCTGAAAAGTAACTCAATAGTGATTCACACTTCTACTGAAGATATGAAAATACTGCTGTACTGTGATTAATGGTGAAAAATGCAATTTTCTGCTTGTGTATTTTTCTTAATAGACCAATATCAATCTACTAAATGTCCTGAAATAAGACAATTTCAAATGGTTCCATTTTTTTCAGAAACTGCTGAAAAATTAGCCCCACCCCCGGGCTCCTTTTGCCATAGGAAAATGTACATACTGATATCTGCTGTCTGATGAGTTAAAAATCTCAATATGTCATTATAAACATATTGCAGTAGGTTTTATGTTGTTTGCTGATATCTTGCATGATTATACCACGCTTTGTGAAAGAGTGATAAAAAAAAATTGTTTGATGAAGTAAAACTGTAGATGGGCCTTAACATCACACTTCATACCAAGGATTCAGGAGCCTAGAGGTCATCGCCATGGTTACAAGGAATCTTCTCTCCATTGTCACCATCGACCAATTAACCGAAACAGGTATTTACCTTCTTTGTTGCAAGTACCTCTGCAGCAGTCCTGATACAGATCATATTCTTAAATTGTAAAGGTCACGCAGTAAAGTTGTTGGAAGGTCAAAGCTTAATAATTACGACGTAATCATGGTTGATTTGAGGCCAGTCTGATTTGTGACAAATGTGTTTTTTTTTTCTGCAGGGTTTGAATCATTCTCTTCGAAATCCAGCAGGACTTTTTTTACAAGACCGTGAGGCTCATAAATGATGAATTTCAATTCAATTCATATGAGCATAAATACACATACACAGACACACACACACACATACTCGCACACACATACACACACACACACACTGACAGACACACACATACACGCACATTCACACACACACACACACACACACACACACACACACACACACACACACACACACACACACACACACACACACACACACACACACACACACACACACACACACACACACACACACACACACACACACACACACACACACACACACACACACACACACGCAAATGTACTGTATCAGGACACATCATTTCCTATATCTTGATATCACAATTTGCCACGGACACAATCTAAGGATATTTGAAACTACATGTACGCTGTAAGATACATGTACAGTATCATTTTTTAAGCACTCATACATGCAATTTTCAGATTACTTCTCAATGGAAACTTCAATTCCGCAACTTCACATTTTCTGCATTTTTTAATGTCATACTCATTTTAAATACAAGTGACAATTACTTTTACAGTTACTTCATCATACAGTTATGTATCATTTTGTAACAAACCTTGCTGTTTGCTGCTACACAATGTCAATGACTTTTTTTTTGCACTGATCAACAACTGAACTCAATTTATATCATTTCACCAATAAATTCAACACAACCTCTTCATGAGTTACAAAGCTTTATCATACACACAAGGAGAGAAATCGAGAAGGAAAAATTTGCACAAACCGCACAAATGTCGCGCCTCGATGGAATTGCGCTCGCCGGGCACCAGCACCTCGCCTGAGTAGCCACCATCCCACCGCCCACAGCCCAGGCAGCCGCAGCGCTCCTCTCCCGCATAGTAGCAATATTCCAGCATTGTCCCAACGCTGATTTTTCTTCCCCCGTCCAATTCCAGCTAGCTTGCGTGATAGAGTGCCTCAATTTTTTTCCTCCCCTATCCAAAGTCTGCCTGTCTGACAGAACTCGGAGAGAGAGGTTCCACAAGGGTTTTGTGTTTTTCGACTAAGCTATCGACTGCCGCTCCGATTACCCGCAATTTGCCCACCTCCCCTTTCCGACAATGAACTTTTACAAGCAAACAAACACATGAGCAATGGTCGGGATGAATTATTCATTACGGGGAAAACCTTGCTTTGTTGGGTCGAGTTGGCGTTATATGTGAGGATAGGAGGTATAATGCTGGATATACATAGACATTTCATCGAGACTAGATGTCGGAGTAAATTAAATGCTATCAAATCAATGGGTAAACCCAATTGGATAAATTCGGTAAAGAAGTAATGACCTTCTGTTGTGTAGCTTCAGCTTGTTGTCGACATACTTGAAGGATAAGAGTTTGTGCTTACTCATTTTGGTAGGACTTATTTGTGTTGTTTTTGGCTAATGTGACCTACTTGTCCAATTGGAACTAGGATGCAATAATAATACCACTACAATGATAAAAATGACATGAATATACCAATTATATGTGACCTTTCTTGTGCTGTTATGATCAGTGTTAAATTCAAGTTAACTAAATATTAAACCAGTGGGTGAAATAAGGTTAGTGTGTGTGTGTGTGTGTGTGTGTGTGTGTGTGTGTGTGTGTGTGTGTGTATGTGTGAATATCTGTGTGCGTGTGTGTGTGTAATGAGTGTGTGTGTGTGTGTGTGTGTGTGTGTGTGTATGTGTGTGTACGAGTGTGTGTGTATGTGTGTCTGTGTGTGTGTGTCTGTGTGTGTGTCTGTGTCTGTGTCTGTGTGTGTTTGTGTTTGTTATTGTGTACACATTACAATCTTAACATTGCTTTTTTTAACCTTATATGTACCTTATCCCGTTAAAGATTATTTGATTTTACTGTAAAACATATTTCCTATAGACCCCTTGACCAGATACATGTACCTTGTCTCTCAATTTCAATGGGTCAAGCTTATATCAAAAACACATCCATCAGAATGTCCAACATTTAATACGGAAATCTTTAATTTCAAAGACGTTCAAATAATATCAAGGTTTTACGGGTAAATTAATTTTTTATTCTAAACAAAGTTATATCCTGCTAAGCAAACAAAAATACAAATGTACTAATGATTCGCAGCAGATTCCCCCTGAATAGAAGTTAAAAAACAAGCATACTCTTAAATTATTTGCTGCTTTTTTCAAGATGTTCCACTATGTTTACCCCCTTTTCCCTACTTAAAACAAAATAGGGGAATTTTGTTGTTTTCAAGTAATTAAAAGGTAGATTCCTCTGGAATAAAAAAAAAGAGAACTAGAACAGCATTTTTACATTTTTTTATTAGTCATGAAGCTAAAACCCACAATTTTTTTCTACTGACTTGAAAAAAAGTTGTTACACGTTTCCTGTAGCTAAAACCAGTGTATTCTTTGTGGGAACATGGAGTTATCCCTTCCCCCCTTTCCCACCAATGTCTGGAGTCCCCAATGGATTAAAGACTGTCTTTCCAACACAACTATTTTGATTCACAAAAACAAGTAAACAACCTCCCACACACCGGACAAAACAATGCCAGATTCTATGAAATTATAGCCAAAAATGTTCCAAATATATGCCTTACTAATAAAGCATGGACAAGGGAAGGAAAAAAAAAACACTGATGGAATATCATTAAGCCTCAATCAAATACAAAAACCTTGAATAGCATTTTCATCATACATACATTTCATGAAATTAATTTGAAGAGCAAGAAAGTTTTTAAAACCTTGGTGTGGTAATTGTGTAAATTGTCATGCCACGGGGAAATTATGATTTTGTTAAATTTACAGAGTATATAATTCTTTATAGGTATTATATGCTTGTATATGTGTGGGTGTGTCTATGTATGTTTGGTGTGAATTTGCTTTTTACTATGTACGTGTTTACCTGCATGTGTATGTATTTGTAAATGTGTGTTTGTGTGTGTGTGTGTGTGTACATGTATATGTGTATGTAAATGTGTACATAATATGTGTGAATGTGTAAGTGTGTACATGTGTGTATGTGTATATACAGTATGTGTGAAAGTATATGTGTGTACATATGTGTATGTGTGTGTGTTGTATATATTATGTGTATGTGTGTATGTGTGTTGTGTATGCGTATGTGTGTGTGTGTGTGTGTGTGTGTGTGTGTGTGTGTGTGTGTGTGTGTGTGTGTGTGTGTGTGTGTGTGTGTGTGTGTGTGTGTGTGGGTGTGTGTGTATGTATGTGTGTGTGTGATCCTGTCTGTGTGTATGTTTATAAGTTTGTGTGTATGTGTGTGTGTGTTTGTGTCTATGAGTTTATCTGTGCTACTGTCACAGATACAGGCTGTCCTGCATGTATTCAGTCGATAATTGTGTCATCACTCAGGAATTTCTCCCAAAGTAGGGACACTTTTCAACACATTTTCATCAGGCTCAAGGTTGACTTATGTAGATTTCCTAACTTCCACCTGAATCAGCCTTCAGACTTATGGATCAGCATTCCGACACATTGAGAACAGGGGGCACACATACCAACGGACAAGTCTTTTGATTAACAGTATTTCTTTTAAAATGCAGTGTCAATTAATCATGAATCCTTTATTTCTAATATGATAAACTGATAGATTTTATATTCTGGTGAAGATCACCTAGCAGTTTGTTTTCCTCCGGAAGTGGTCAATGAATTGGACATTTGCCATGATTAAAAAGGTGAAACCTACTTCCTTTCCTGACAACATTTACTGTAAATTATTTCATACTTTGATGTAAAATATTGCTGTAGCTATGATGTCAGTTGATATGCTAAAGCTATCATATTGCTAGTACCCATTTTAGAATTCTTTTCATACACAACTCAACATGAATGACATGTTTTCATTGTATTCCAACAATTGTTGATGAAGTTTAAGACTTTAAGCACATATTTCTAAGACCATTTTGTGATGTTATTGGTTTACCCCAAAATCATTTGCATTGTTCACAAAAGTTTTAAATGATACACATTTTAGCAGTTATTATGTCAGTATTTGAAGAAAATCTATACTGGTAAATGGTACAGCCATCAGAATTTATCTTGATAATCTGGAATCTTTTTTAAGGTCCTTTTTTTGAAAACAATGCTGACTTGTAACAAGCCACTGCAGCCAAGAAAAAGAGATGAGTTATGTACAATTTCACAAATCAAAAACTCTGCCATACATCAGACAAAGTTTTTCCAGATCTCATTCAACTCAACAAGATAACAATTACACCTTTACGGAGAAAACAATCAATGAAATTTATGTGAAAGTTACTTGAAAATTTCCTTGTTTTCTTCAATCTAACTTGAGGCCCTTCTAAAAAAGGGAAAAATCATATATTTTCATTTGCTCTACTTTGCAATGTTTGCATATATACTCAGGTTTTCAGAATATTTGCACCCGTTGCTATCCAGAGATTTCTAAGTGTACATTAATGGAAACCAGTGGTAGAATGAATTATTTTCTGATTCAATTCTTTGTACTCCTTACAATGTTTCCTGTTCACCTGAGACTGTGCGATAAGGTTTTGATTATTTCACCAATGTGAAAGGAAAAATTGTTTGTACGCTCCTATGTAGTGCCCATGGGGATTATGGATAACTGTGTTCCAATTCAATTTAAAGTGATACCGAGCCCAGTACAACTGAATTCCTTTCAAGTATGATTTTGAAGATGACACGTATACAGTTTTGCCTCTCTGTTTTCTTTCAGGTGGATAAATACTGCTCAAATGAAAAATCTAAAAGATGAAGAGGAAGAGGAGAAGAAGGAGGGGGATGAAGAAGAAAAAGAAGAAGAAAAGAAGAAGAAAGAGAAGAAAAGAAGAAGAAAAGAAGAAGAAGAAGAAGAAGAAGAAGAAGAAGAAGAAGAAGAAGAAGAAGAAGAAGAAGAAGAAGAAGAAAGAATAAAGAAGAGAAAAGAACAAGAGAACAGAAAGAACAAGAAAAGGAACAACAACAAGAAGAGAAGAACAAGAAGAAGAGAACAAAAAGGACAAACAGAGGTTTTTCAGGAGGAGGAGGAGGAGGAGGAGGGGAAGGAGGAAGAAGACAAAAGCAGAAAAAAAAGAAAAATAACAATAAGAAATAGAAGAACAAGGAAGAAGATGATGAAGAAAGAAAAAGAAAATTTATCAATCAATTTAAACCCTTATAATGATATATTATGTCTCAGGAGTGTTTCATATTGCACAAAGTAAAGTCCCAGCTGTAATAGAGGGGATTCACCTGACTGCGCAAAGCTAGGAGGTAGTTTGGTGTCAATGAATTAATTTGTCAATAAAAGCTAATAATAATAATACCCCACCATAACTAAGCGCTCCTCAGCAAATTAAAATCTAATTTTAATTACAATAAAGTGATTAACCAGTCATGTATTCTATCATAATTACCTTTGAAACAGTGAGTACATATTGTTTGAAGGTGTCACAACAGGCATTGTTGTGAAATACAGTGTTTTAAAGCATCCAGAGTACTAGAACTCAAACAAGCATGAAAAACTGGGATCAGTTATTACAAGCCTGACGTTTGTTTCCAGGTCACATGTTAAGGGGATTTCAATAATGCCATCAGGCACTATATGGGTCAATTTAGCATTCATCAGAGGCTGCCTAAGAAAATAAAGGAAATAGGAATGGGAAGTATATATAATGTAACTTTGCTTTGATAGGAAAGAATATAAAATGTGACAAGAATTAGAGTGTTTCCTAAATCATAACTTGTTGATGGATATGAAATAATATGATAAGCATGTATGCTACATATTGTATGTGTGATGTACAGTACTTGGACATCTATCCGTCTATCTTTCTATATCCATTATTTATCAATCCATCTCGATATCTACAATATTTAATGCAGGTAACATTCATAAAACTGATGATGTATAAAATGAAATGGACAATCATTTTAGTGTGACATTGGGTGATTTCAAGGTTTGGATTAGTGTTATTGTTAGTGTTAGTAGACATCAAGAGCCCTTAAACCGAACGCCAACGCTGCGACTCGGATTAATGGCCACTATCGATTCTGTAATCGATAGCTTAACACGAGTGTTAACATGAGCATGACGTCACATCCCTTGTTCGACGAACATGAAAACCATGGTAAACCTGAAGAAATGTTAGAATTTCTTGATGAAATTTAAACAATTGTTCTACAAATGTAACACTGTCGGAAAGGCATGAAATTCCCTCTTAATTTCATGCATTTGACTCATTTCATTATGTCTTAGTTCTTTCACAATCTAAAATATGATAATGAATTACCACTAGGAAATATTTCCCATGCAAAGGAAGGCCACCAAAGTATGTCTAATACTAGCTGCAAAGCAAAAATTACTTCAAATTAAGGTCCACACGTTGAACAGATGGAGTACCAAATATTGCCTTGTGGGATACCTGGCCAAAAACCTACGTCAAGCCAGCAGCCCGACTTTGCAGGCCGAGAGGGGAAAAAAATATCAAGGGTCTGTAAAAATTTGACATTTGCGTGTCTTACGTAAATATCGCAGTTGAATTAAATAGGGGCAATTTGATTAGCGATTCGATAAGTGCCCCAAAACAC